>JASJET010000228.1:0-222500 GCA_034092305.1 Diaprepes abbreviatus | reverse complement strand
GTGGCCACCAAGGTCTTGCGACATCACCCCATTAGATTTCTTCCTATGGGGTTATATTAAAAATAAGGTGTATGTTAATCCATAGTGGAAGATATGCAAAACAGGATTAGGGATACCTGTAGAACAATAACGCCACTAATTTTGTCTAGGGTCCGAGAAAATCTGCAAAAAAGACTAAATTTGTGCATTGCACAAGAGGGTCGTTTATTCGAACACTTATTAAAAAGAAATAATTAATCTTAGTATTTAATAGGTAATTTTTTTGTTTCAGTTTAGTATAAAAGTAAATATGTATTTGCCTTGTCGTTATTGTTGTGTTAATTTTTTCACATTATGTTTAATTAAACTATTGCCGTTGTAATATAACGAATAATGTATTTCATTATATTTAACCACATTCTGTTTGTTTCTGTAGTTTCTTTTACATTGTTTTTGCCATGGCTACTGTGATAATGAAGATTATTTCTGTAAAAAAGTATGGAAAATAAGAAAAACTGAAATATCTCAAAAACTATTATAAATAGGTATAGGATATATTGAACAAAACTTTTAGGGTTTTTATTACTCTATTAAATAACATAAAAATATACAGGGTGTACCATTTAAAAAAAAAAAAGATATTTATTCATTTAAACTTGTTCAAATTTGAGCCGATGTGTTCAACACCCTGTAGCTTTTATTGCAAATATTAGGTAAAAATTATGTCAACTTGTCCTTGGCCTTGCGAAATTTCAAATTTGAATATATTTGTCACAAAATTGAAAACGTTATTTAGGATTGAATTGATGCTTGAAAATGTGACTTTTTTTTTAAACTTAATTATCTCAGAAACTATAAAGTTTTGTTATAGTAAACCCTAAATAAAAAAGATTTAAAATTATAAGCTAAATCGAAAATACGATTCGTATATAGGGTGTTCTATTTAAAAAAATACAACTTTATGCTGTCCTAGTTTTTTGGCTCACCCTGTAGAGTCCTAAATATTTTTAAAATCTGCGTAAAAATAAACTGTATCAAACAATAAATATAGTTTCTTTGTTAATTTCACCGAAAAGGCACAAACCTACTTCATCCAATCGTTGACTCACCCTGTATATATATATATATATATATATATATATATATATATATATATATATATAGTTGTGTAAACTACATCTCACCGATAATTCCCGCCACAGTTTAAGTTCAAATATGAGAATCAAAAATTATATAGTACGACAACGGGTGTCTGGGAAGGTGTATATATATCTTGTAAGGAACTCTATAACATTATACATTCATAATATTACTTTGTGTATGTAGTTTGTTTTATTTTTTTTTAATTTAATTTTACCTTCATTAATTTTTCCATGCGACGGGTTCTTTAAGAATTTCAAAATTTTGTTTAATTATGTCGGGTACGCTCTTTCGATTGGTGGTATTTACAATTTCCGGTTCCGACCGGAAGTGGGTTTTTCAGACTGGAAGTTTGTTTTTTTAAATAGTACATTCATATTTTTATAACCGAATCAAATTCTAAGCCACAAAATATGAAACATTTGTTTAAAATATTTTTTTCGAAAACGTCTTTTTTGATCTCTAAATGGCCTTTAAATTTAAATTCGCTTTCTGTGTACATAAAATCTTTTATGTACTTTTCTAACCGAATTTTCGGAAAAACAGCTGTGATTCAGTTCTGCGTCATCTCAAAAGACAATGTCATTTTGAGGAGTTATAATCATATTTCTCCTTCAAACAAAATTTTCTAAGAGATTTTGTGGGAACAGAACATGAACTGGCCAAGAAGGACTTTTTTCTAAAAAAAATTCTTAAACAAATGTTTCATATCTTGTTGCTTAGGATCCGATTCCGGTATAAAAATATGTATGTTCCATTTAAAAAAAATATCAAAAAACAATCGAAAGGGCGTACTCGACACAGGGGCGGATCCAGCCCCTCTCTTTGGGGGGGGGGGCGGTGATATCACAAAAGTACAATATGGCAAGGAAAACAAGTTGTCAACGCGGGGGGGGGGGAGGAGTACAAGCAGCATACTCATTCCTAATATAAAATGCAGAATGGGTTCTATTTTCCTGAACTCAAAGCTCTTGGGAGGGGGGGGGCGATCGCAAGCATACACATTCCTATACTCTATTCAAGAACTAGAGAGAGTAATAAAACTGTTATCGGAACCTCCAACGTACCTGCTCCAGTGCCGCAGGTAACTGAGGACATCCGTAAATCTAATTATATTTCATTATATTTAAACATATTTTATAAATTTTCTGCAACATAAAATTTCTGATAGTTTAATTTAATTTCTGTCAGTGAGCAAAATACACCTTACAGTTTGTGCTTAGTGATTTATCTTGTTTGCGTTTGTTTTTATATATTATTTGAGATTAGTGAGATACCCAAAAGATATGGCTTTCACCTCTATATTTATTCCAAAATCGTTAAATCAGGGCATTTTTTCCTCAACGAAAAACTTATTACGATGAATGTTTATGTTGCCTTAAGATATCAATATCTAGATAATATTGTTAAAAGTTCTGTTGAGATGTGTTCCAACATGGCAGGAGTTGAAAAATCTACTATGTACCGAATACTGAAGGAGAAAAAACGACTGGAATTGTTAGTACTCCCAAGCCACATTCCATCATAGGCAGACGAAAAACCTCGTTGGAAGAAGAAAGGAAAACTGCAATTAAAGGGGTTGTATTTACATTTTATTATGAGAAGCAGATCCCAACCATCTACAAAATTATAATCAAAATCAATGAAGATCGCGATTTACCTGAAATTAAAAGAACTGATCTCTGGAAATTGCTCAGAGAACTTAATTTTTGCTGGGAAAAACCAGATAGAAAATCTATTCCTATAGATCGTCCGGAAACTGTTCGTTGGAGAAGTAAATATCTCTCTCAAGTAAAAGGTAGAGTTGCTAGAAATTCACAATTAACAAAATTAGTAATTTAACTAAACTTTAAAAGATTTTTTTGAATAAAGTTACTGAGGAAAATTGTGAAAAATCCATATAATAAAAGAATAAAACAAAATGTGAGAACTCGATCTCACGATCGGTGAGATAGAAAAACCAATTATAATTAATTTGAGCGAAGAGAGTTTCACTGACTTTGATTAGGAATTAGATTCGTAATGTTTACTAGTGTAAACACAATTTATAATTTAAATTTTTGTTTTTGTTGTATTTTATTGTTCAATGTTGTTTATATGTTTTTTTTTTTATTTTTTTATATATTTTTATTTTAGTGTGTCCCACTCTTTCATTTTATATATATTTAATTCTAATTAGAAGTAAGTTTTTTATTCTTTTATTATTGTATTTGTGTCTTTTTCTTAAGCGTGTACAATTAATATGTTTATCTTATTTTTTTGGGGCTATCGTATTTCCTTATAATAAAGTAAATTAAATTAAGATATCAGTACAATAGAAATAAAAATAAGTAGGTCTAATTTTAATTACAACATAAAAAAGTAATTACATTTGAATCCCTTTTTAGTGTTTAATTGTAATTCTGCAGATGGTTTAAGAAATAAATAAACTGAAACGTCAAATTGCCTAAAAATATTTTTAATTAATTATAAAATGACCGATAGCCCCAAAAATATTTTAATATTATATGGATGAATTTATTTATTTTTTTTATGTTTAACTTTTTGTATTTTTGACAGTGGACATTTTATAAGTTTTTATATTATAACTTCGAATATTTTGTGAGAAAAAGGCTACGTTTTAGTCCATTATTACAGACCGGTATTTTTGATTATAAAATTTCTATCCCATTCCTATGAAAATATGTGTGTCTAACAGATTTTGCTAAAGACACCGGACCAAAGAACACAGGTAGTTTGCGAAGAGAAAAAGGATAAAAAATGATTTATTACTCTCTCTAGTTCTTAAATAAACTTTTGTATAAGAGGAAAAAGCGGGTCCATTTTCCTAAACTCAAAGCTCTTGGGGGGGGGGGGGAGCGATCGCCCCCACCGCCCCCTTCTTGGATCCGCGCCTGACTCGAGATAGTTATACAAAATTTGAAATTCTCAAAAAACTCATTTCACTAGATCCCTAGATTTTAAAAGTGATGGAAGGGTGGTCTGGAACACCCGGTATATATATATATATATATATATATATATATATATATATATATATACATATATATATATATATATATATATATATATATATATATATATATATATACATATATATATATATATATATATATATATATATATATATATATATATATATATATATATAGTTTTAGGTATAATAAAAAAAGATTTCCGTTGCAATAAATGGCATTTATTAATAATTTAGCTACATATGGGTTTACGTTTCGTGCAATAAAATCATTTATTTCTAACTTGCAGGTGATTTACAAATACCTAGTCTTGCCAAAAGTTTTAACCATAACAAAATTATGTACAAACTAAAATACAAATAACTAAAATCGCGGAATTATTGTTATTTTATTGTATAAGCTTCATAGAATATACAAAATTTAGCAGTGTCTTCAAATATCCTTGTTTGATCTTGAAAGACTTGTAGTCCTGTGTGACTAATGTGGTAAACATAACTTTTAATCGTAATCCATCTGATGCATTGACAAGGAAGTTTTTAGTACCTTACAAGGACTGGTCAAGATCAAATTTAATTTAAGCTCGTCATAAGTTACAATAATATTCCGCATTCATAACCTTATGTTAAATTTACTCTTAATCGACACTATTCAGTTTCAATTCTTTGCGAAGACTTTAACTCCTGAAAAATTTCCTTCTATTTTCTAGGGAAGAAATCATTTTAGATCTTCATTTTTTTATTCAATGTGTAGCTGTGACTACGTATTGCTCCATTTTCTATCTTCCTAGAGGTGCAGCTGTGTCAAAACATAAATCTTTACCTTAAATAATTCTAAAGGTCTTCGAAAAACGTAAGCTTAGCTATTGAGATTTGGATGAAAAAATTTTTATTTTAGCCTAAAAACTTGTACTATTAGATTTTTCTTCCTAGAAATCTATAGCTGTCATTTTAATAAGTTTTTAAATTTTTTGACATATGATCTGTTATATTCAAAAAAATATATAAATTAAATTCTTTTTATAATGGTCAATATTTATGGCTACATTGTACAATTATTAAAAAAATTATTTAATATTAAACAAAATGTTTATTTATTTTCCTGAGTTTTCGAGCTATATAACCTATCTTGAAGTTCTTAGCAATTAGGAAACTTTTTTGATATTGATTTTAGAGAAAAAAGTCCCGTTTAAAAAGGTTCTGATTCGTTACAAAAAAATTGTGCCTTAGGAAAATTGATGTAAGGTAAACAAGGTGACTTAAAGTAAAAGCCATAGTGCAGTAAAGTTAAAACCTCAGAAAAACTTCATCTGAAGTGAATTTTGACAGTAGATGTAACATAATTTTATTATTTATTAGTAAATTTAGTCAAGAGATATCAAAAATGAAAAATAGAAAGATTCTTGGAAAAAAACTACACTAATCTTTTTCAAAGGTAAACTGTAAAATTTTAAATGAGAAATACCATGTTATTGAAAAGCCTCTGTGGAACATTTGGATCTTTCCTCGAGGGTGATTGAAGATATTAGTCCACTAATTTCCATTATATTGTCTATCTAGAAGAAACTTTAAGGCTCTCTCTATATAAGTAGATATTGTATATCAGCGATTTTAGAAAGAAAATAATTCATAGAGAAAAAGATTGGGACATGTGAAAACCTAAATGTTCCTTTGAGCCACTTACAAGCTTCCAATTAGGAGTTATTCTTATTGAATACGTGCAAGCAATACAATCAGTTATCAACTGTAATATATTTTTAAAAAAATATGATATCGCTATCATAAGTGATAGCCTTTAAGGTCTACAAAAACTGTTAGAGTCTGTCAATAGAGTGGGGAAAGAAACGAGGTACCTTAGATGTTATATTACTGAACAGCTTGACCCAGATAAAGGAGTTAAATGCAGAATCGAATTAGGCCGAGCAACGTTTCTAAAAATGAGATCGCTTCTGTACCATTTTTTTAAGGAGGGTTAAAAAATCTTTTAAAGGCATCCCAGTCTGTTGTTTTAGCAACTGAGCGTGTCAGATTCAGTTCATCTAGGATGCTACCTACCGGCTAAAAAATTTCCCCTCTGTATCCGTGAAGTGTGTGTGTACTGGAACCGCTTTTGCATTACTTCAGCACGTACTAAATTACACATGTCCATTTCGAGCTTCTAGTTCTTTCATTTCGATGATGTTCCTAACTGCTTTGTATGTCTTAGTCCAGTTGTCTTCTGATAGTGTTAAGCATTCTCTCATGTTTGCAGCATCGAAGTGCTTGTCCGTATTTCTGGCGAATTCTCTCTGGTCTCCGCCCATCTTTGGCAAAAAACAGGGTATGCTTTGCGTCATCAATTTATTGACAGTATGTATATTTGTACGATTATGGTTTCTATCTGTCATGCCGATACATTTTGAAGCATCCATGCCCTGAAAATGTCCAACAGAGAAAATAGTCTTCCCCAAAGGGCCTTTCTAGTCAGGTTTAGATGTTAGGAATGAGACTATAGGTCCTTGCTCCCAATTGGTAAGCAGGGATTTCCTGGTGTCTTGTTTTTTTTTACCCTGGTATCTCTTCTTACGCTCCAGAACCATAAATTTTATCGGTGGTATTCCCGACAAAACCTGCTCTGCCCCCAGAGATATTGTGAAATAACCGCTTCACACTCTGATACATAAAAGTCTTGGAGTTTAATTTATGTTTGAAGAAGCTTTGTATTTTCTATAGCTCTACACCATACGGGTGCTGCACAGAGTATGTGTGGATGGATCATACTTGCCGGTAATCTTCCTGTGGATGCCCCGGGTTCTTCGATGTTTAGCATCAGGCTTATGAGTGCTGTCATCGTTCTTTCGGCTTTCTGGAGCGATTTGTTGGTGTGCTCCGCAAAGCTTAGTGTTGTATACAGCCATACTCTAAGGTGTTTCGTGGTTTTACTTAGCTCAATAAATAAATCTTCCACACTAAATCTGATCTGGCCTACTATTTTCTTTGTGGTTAATAGTAAAGCTTCAGTCTTCTCGTGAGCAAGCGGCAGACCCCTACTTTTTAGCCAGTTGGCCGCTCTTCAGTTTTTGCTACCAATACTACAGCGATGTCGTGTGCAAATCGTACTACTTTCATTTCTTTTGGTTGATCTAACTCTAGTAGGTCATTGTACATCACATTTCACAGAATAGCGTCGAGCACTGAACCCTGAGGAACTCCACTGTTTATTCTTTTGTAAGCTACTCTCTCCTCTTCCTCCACATATCTCCCTATCAGACAGGTATGATCCTATTCGGCTTATTACCCTTCATCAATTCCCTTATCTCTTAGGGTATTTAGTATAGCTTGCCATGAGGTACGGTCAAAGGCATTACTTACATCTAAGGTGATGACCACACAGGCCGAGGTCTGTAATGACAATCTAAATTTAAAACTTCGCCAAAGGATGGTGTTGTTATATGGAGCGGAGGCGTGAACATTGCCACGATCAACTCGAATACCCTAGATAGCTTTGTAAATTAATATAGCGATTTTTGATCGGGTAGATGCCACTAGTGAATTACTGGCAACTGTAAAATGCAGAAAACTAGCATATCTTGGTCATGTTCTCTGAGAGGATTGGTACATAATTTCTCAACTAATAATAATAAGATCGAGGGTCGTAGAGATGTTGGAAGGAAGCAGATCTCTTGGCTGAGGAATATCCGAGAGTGGACAGGAATACTCTAGCTAAAAGCTATTTAAAATAATGGGGAACCGTGATCAACTCGCCATTGTAATTGCCAACGTCAGGAGGACCTAATACAGCACAGGAAGAACAAAAGATTGACGTAAACATCTTGGCATGTGATATAAGCATACCGTTCTTCTTCACGACAATAGACAAGTTCTGAAATCGGCCAAAGCTCAACCCATTTTCTGTTAGTGTAACTTCTTTGGACTGTGTCACCTGTGTATAGTAGAGATAAGGCCTCTTCTCAACTTCATTTTATTCAAAGTATCTCAGAGTACATCATTTTACAGACGATAAGCGGTTGAAAGAGGGGATAAACGGGAATAAATTTATTCTGACAAAATCATTGCATGACAGGTGATGCCAATACGCGAAAGATATTGCAGATAATGTTGCAAAAAAATTTTAGAAACAACTTTTTTTCATTATTCTAGTGTCTCCCGTAATAACATATCATTTACTATTACCTACTGAATATAAAACATGTGCGAAGTTTTAAAAACCAGTGCCAGTGATTTAAAATTCCTAATTTAAAGATATGTTCAAAATATAACTTTGAAAAAATGTGGTTTCACAAACTAGAATTATATATATTTTTGTTCACATGATTAACTATTAACTCTATTATAAATAAAATAACAGAAAACATATAACCATTGAACAATATTATAAATGCTGGACCAATTTGTTTTAAAGATATTTGGGACAACCTTTTTTGAGTAGTTGGAACATGTTTCAAAGAATATTTAAACTTGTAGAGCTTAGCGAATTTATCTGCAAACCCACTTTCTAGGAGCATTGTAAACCATTTATAGAACTTTTCATAAAAAAAATAATTCTTGGGCATTGCAATAAGCCTATAGTTTGGTGTAACTTCAAATTTACTAAATGACTCGAGAAGATCACTTCTTACTAGAGCAAAACCTAAAAAGAACAGCAATATTTTCTTGCAGCTATAACTAGGCCAAAATAAATAAACATTAATTATTTATTTGTCTTTCAGCAATACTATCAAAAATTATGTTGTATATAATTACCTTCCGTTTGAGCAACCGCAAAATTAAAATCTTTCGAAGGGATCGACTCTAGGGATGCGATTTTGTGAAGTGGCGTATAACGCTTATATAATTCCATAGAATTGGTATGAAAATCCAATTTGAAATAAACCGCAACAGAATCAGCCATTTTTATTACAATATTTTTTTGTAATAATTCGTCTACATTTTTGACAGGTGGTTCATACGTGGGACCAGTAGATACCGTACCAATCAAAATTCCTTGTAAATTTGTAGACAGTACCATCAATGTTAGAATAATGCTTGCTAAAATAGAGAAAAATGTATAATTTAAAATTTTTATAGATAAGAATAAAAAGATTTTTAAGAATTTTCCTGTAGTAGATATTTCATTTAAAATTGTCTGTAAAAACCAATAAATAAAATTTTAAAAAACTTTTCTGTAGTCTCAAGACTGCAATGTAAAAAACTGTGAATTTTCTTATAGAAATGTCAGGTATTTTGGCATCGTTAATTTTGACGACTAGCGAGGTAGTTTCTTCTTCAAGTGCCTTCTCCATTACGGAGGTTGGCAATCATAATAGCTATTTTAATTTTTGAGGCAGTTGCTCTAAATAGTTGTTTTGAACTGCATCCAAACCATTCCCTTAGGTTTTTTAGCCATGAAATTCGTCGTCGTCCCACGTCTCTTCTGCCACTTATTTTGCCCTGGATTATGAGCCGTAAGATGCTGTACCTTTCTCCTCGCATAATATGTCCGAAATATTGCAGTTTTCTCTGTTTTACTGTTATCTCGACTTCCCTTTCTTTCCCCATTCTTCTCAACACTGCGGCGTTCGTAACTCGATCCACCCACGAAATCTTCTGAATTCTTCTATAGGTCCCCATCTCAAAAGAGTTAAGTCTTCTCATTGCCTCTCGATTCAGTGTCCATGCTTCCATTCCATAATATAGAACACTATATACGTAACATTTAGTCAGTCGTATTTTCAGGGCTAACGTTAGATCTTTGCTGCAGATAACCTTTTTCATTCTAATAAAGTTGGCACGTGCTTTCTCGATTCTGGTTTTTATTTCAACGGTATAGTCATTATTTTCTGTTATTAGGGTTCCCAAGTAAGTGTACTTCTTAACTCTTTCTATGTGCTGGCCTCCTACCATTAGGGTTTCATTATTAATGGTGTTGTTTTTACTAATTATCATGAACTTGGTCTTTTTTGTGTTAAGAGAGAGTCCATATTCTCCACTAACTTTTAATATTTTATTCATTATCCTTTCTAGGTCTTTCAAACTATCAGCTATTATTAAGGTGTCATCTGCAGGTAGTTTACACAGATACAAATGCAGCAAGTGTGCTTTTCGTTTACTCCTTAATTATTGTTATATACTCAAAGCTGACGACTGATTTTGAAATATGTCTAACTACCATCCAGCTGGGGAACGGTTTACAATATATGCGCGTTCGATGATGAAGCAGAAAGTAAGATTCTAATCAGGGTGCAAGATATGTAATAGTTAATCCTAGTTTGTTGCAAAAATATTCAACTGGGAACGATTAACCACTGCCGGAGGATTACTTAATATGAAAGGCAAAAAAAAATAATTCAGGGGATGATTGTGGTGTGACGCGTTTATAATCTAATTGTAATCTATGGATCTACGGATGCCTTTATTATGACATCGAAACATCGGTAAGCGAATATCTACCCTCATCGGTTAATCACTCAGCGTAAAGATCTCTCATCCTAAGTATTCCTGGTCGGTACCCACTTTCGGCTGAGAGTGAGTCCACACGATAAGAAAAATTTCGGCGTAGGCGTATTACGCCCATTTATGTTAAAAATGTCTCGTCCACACGGGCAACTTTTATCGTGCAGTCGTAAAGTGTTGTGTATGTTTTTTTTTGTGGAAACCTAACTTTTTTCTGATTTTTTGATATTTATTTATGTATAAATTAAAATGAAAGAAAATAAAAAAATAATTGCAGCAATGTTGTTATGTAGAAAAAGAAATCTAAAGAAAAAATTACAAAAGATAAGGACATTATTAATATATTCTTTATTAAAAAAAAACGGAAAAGTCGTCGCTACTAGGTCCGGTCTGTTGTTGAGAAAAATATTGGAGAAAGGCTTGGACATACTAATGATTTAATTCAAGAAATACGACCAGGAAATTATTAATTATTAAATTACTATATATATTTTTAAGTTACTCTTATGGATTAATAGATAATTATAGTCCAATATTTAATACTCCCTTAAGAAACAGTTGTATCTTAAGTAAATTTATGTTCTAATAGGCTCAAACAAAAGCATGCCTTAATCTCCGAAACTCTAAAACTTTACTTTTTACAGAGACCATTAGTTTTGTTCATATTGTCATCCGTCCCATAAATACACACTTTTTCATTTCAGTAATTATCAGTTATAAGTTATATTTGTTAGTACGCCTATGACTATAAAATATATAATTTAGATACAGAATAGAATATTACTAGGACATGAATACTGAGACGAGAGGAACTAAAATCAAAAAACTACAATAATAACATTAAATTAGTAAGTAAGAACAAAAACTGTTGTTACCTCACGATTTAGTGAACATTATAATAAAATATTAAAAAAGTAATATTAGAAGATTTATTTGAATTCATCGAAACCAGTGATAAACTAAAAGCAGAACTAGCAAAGTTATAACATTGGTGGCAGCGAAAGGCAAAGCTTATAACAATATAGACAGTCTATGTCTCTCCTTAGTCCACTACGCTCCCATTAATGAGAAGACTCACTCGATATTGGCATTTGATGCTTTGATTGCAAAAATTTTGAAAATCTCATTGCCTTAACATACAACATTCAGATACCGTGTCCGGATATTTACAGAAACGTTAGGGATATTGTCAGGGAATCTCATTATTTGATCTGGTAACCATAGCTAAGGGCATGTCTATGAATTAGCGTCTCGATATCAGAGATTGTCGTTGAATAGAAATTGTATTATATAATTGTCTTTATTTCATAAGCTTTAATTTATATAACGAACACCTGTATTATTGCAATTGTTATAAAATTAATAAAAAAATGAACAAAAATCGTTTTTTTTTTGAGGACCAAGCAGTAATGATCTTCGGTAACAAGAATTTTTAATAAATTAAAACAATTTAACATAGTTCATACAAAATATGGGAAATAAACAGTTTCCACCATTTTTAAAGCAGTCCGCTGAAAAGTTCAACATCATTTGGCGTAATGACCTTGGAAAAGGCGGTTTTAAGCTGGAAATCTTCGGTCTTTGTCTTTTTTAAATCTAACAAATCACAATGCTTGAAATTTGACATACGCTACGCTTACGCCCAGATTTTTCTTATCGTGTGGACTCACTCTGAGGTATCCCTATTATCTAAACTCGGCAACGGTGTAACTGTTCGGTGGTCAAGAAATCAATCCGGTTGTCGGTCTCGAGCGCCACCATCATAGTTATCGTGGTTCAGGATCCACTTTGCACCGGGCAGCTTGTTACAATTTTTTTTTACAATATTTTTCTATAAACTGATGGATAAATATCGAACCATTATACAGATTTTTCTTCAATATTGAAAATAATCGGGAGACGTAAAAGGCGTGTCGTACGACAAATCTTTGAATTCCATAAAATACTTTTGGCTTTGATTAAATCCAACAAAACACCCTTAAAAGTACTCTAAATAATAATTTAAATTTTAAAAAAATAATAAGCATGTTTGTTAGATGAATCCATTTTAATTAATTGCTACTTAAATTTAATAGTAGACAAATATATATATATATATATATATATATATATATATATATATATATACAAGGTCGTATATATTTATGAGTAATCACCCGGACCCGTCAATTTTATTTTTTGTGGTGGATCAAAAATGTGCTACGTGTATGCACTTAACTTACGAAAAACAAAACCATATTGTGTATTATTACATTTTTAGATTCCACAATAGATCTTACCCATTCCTAGTTTCAATTGGTTTCGAAGTATATAGCTTTTGGGTTTTGAAAACACAATAGGCAAACTATGAAAAAACATATTTTATAAAATGTTGACAATGTCTTCCGACAATTGTCCTCTAATTGGTCTAAAAATTCCTTTCGTACATTTCGTACAACTTGTGGAAAAGTATCTCATTTTTCTCGTCGACTAATACTAATTAACCTTATTTATCGAGTATGATTTAGATTTATAAACTAAGGTTTTAGCGTTGCCCCACAAAAAGATCCGACGGATTAAGATTGGCTGATGTGGGTTGCGACTCTATTGCACTTGTATTTAAGTATTTGCTTACATCAGCAGCATAATGCGGAAAAGCGCCATCCTGTTGAAACTATAGCGTTGGAGTTGGTAAATTAGACATTAAAATATGACATTTTTTTAATACTTCTTGTAGATGATCATCTCGTAATTTCGTCAAAAATTCGATTCTAGAACACATTTTTCGAGCCACTTTTTAACACAAATCGGTACTTATGTCACTAAAGATATGATAATGTTTGTTTTTAGGTCATTTAATGTTTCCAGTTTATTGACATATAGTCAAGCTATAACATAATATAATAATAACAAAATGATATTGGATGATCTTGATGGCCGGTTCACAGCGACATTTCATCAAACTTCTTTCTCAATAAATTCATTATTTCATCCAATTTGGGCCAGAAATTATCTATGGTCATGTTTTTGTAGCATTTTTTGTTGACCAAAATAGCAATATAACGCCCTTTTTTGAAAAAAAAAATGGTAGCTAACGATGCCTGCAAACCAAGAACACACCCGAAAATTAATTTCTAGTGTAGCAAAAGAGTGAGGATTTAAATCGTTCCAAATGCGATGGTTTTACTTATTTTGCGATATCATCGTCAAAGAATTTTTTCGTAAAACAATTGCACAATTTCGACTTACTTTAAAATTCACACTATAAAATTTTTACCCAATAAATAGTTATACGGTTTAAGTTCTTAGGTCAGCTGAGTTGTGTATGACTTGCAAGGCAAGTTTTTGTGACAAATACTCCATGTAGTGCTTTAGGAATATCCAAGTTCTTGAGAACGATGTTCAATTGATTAGTCGGCAGTATCATTCATACTTTCATTCACAGCATTGGCATTTTCAGCAGTAGGTTCAATTTTTAATATCACTAGCAGTCTACTTGAATCTACTGAATAAATTACGCATAGTGTACTCGCAGAATTGATTGTGTTGATCATTAATTTTACGTAAATCACCAAATATAGAACGAACAAATTCATTATTTTACAAATTTCTGCATGATGTACAATACTACATCTTTCCCAGATTTTACCTTGAGGGGGCAATGATAAGTTAAAGCAAAGAGGTTATAATTTAATGACTCTTTACAAATCATTCCTTTGTTTTGATTAGTTAAAATTTAAAACTATTTCTTCTTCCTCTTGTTATAGGCTTACAGCCTGTTTTTTCCAACTCAATCATTCATTTCATTCGATGTTGAAATCCAAGACTCTCTCCACCTTTTAGGTGGTCTACCTATTGTTCTTCTGGTTTCCGGTGTTCCATCTCGGGCGATTCTCGCTATCCTATTTTGCGCCATTCTTCCTACGTGCTCATTCCAGGCTCTTCTGCGCTTCCGTCTCCATCTTACTATATCCTGCATTCCATGTTCCTCGCGTATTGTTGAATTGCGTATGTGATCTCTTAATGTGTATCCCGATATTCTTCTTAGTACTTTCATTTCGGCAGTTCTTAGAATTGATTTTGTTTTTGTGTTGTCAGCTTTCGTCTCTATTGCATACGTCATTATCGGTCGAATACAGGTCTTGTAGATTTTTGTTATTACGTCCTTGCTCATGTATGTGTTGTGCCATATTATATCCGCCAGGCTTCCTGAGATTCTATTTGCCTTGTTTACTTGGTTTCTTACTTCTCTTGTTCTGTCTTGGTTTGCGGATATCTCAACTCCTAAGGAATTAAAGGTCATGAGTTGTTCTATTGGTTTGTCATCCACTACTAGTTTGCATCTTAAGGGCACTTTGCTTATTACAATTGACTTAGTTTTATCGATGGATATTTTGATGTTGAATTGCTTGCTTATGGTGTGGAATGCAAATAGAAGTCTTTGGAGATCGTCTTCATTTTCCGAGACTATGACGGCGTCATCAGCGTAACAAATTATTGTTATTTCCCCGGTATTCATTTTGTACCCTGGTGCCGCTCTTTTGACGTTCTCAATTATTTGGTCCATTACTATGTTAAACAGTAATGGACTCAGAGAGTCCCCCTGTCGTATGCCCGACGCTATCGGTACATCCTTAGTTAGGTTGCCGCTTACTGAGATTTGTGTTGTGGTGTTGAAGTTTAGCTGTTCAACGATGTTAATTAAATTGTTTGGGATGCCTTTAATTCGCATTATTTGCAAAATATCATCCAGTCTCACCCTACCAAAGGCTTTAGTGAGATCTATAAAGCACATAAAAGCCGGCTTAGTAAATTCAATATATTAAAACTATTTTACACATTAAATTTCAAGTTTTGCTAGATGTTAACATTTTATTTCACTAATATTATATTGGGAATATTATTTTAATCAATACATGCAAATATCACGACAGGTAAATGAGGTAGAAGAAAATACTTCTCCAAAAGTTAAAAGTTTGTAAAAGTGACCATTGATATTGACCTCGAAGTGGAGCTTCAAGTTCTTTGAAAATAAATTAGTCTCTTTAAATAGGCATCTTTATTTATAACCTCAACAATGAAAACTTTTTTTTTAGACAGATAATTGAGTAATGGACTAAGATGACCTCTAAATTTTTTAAACGAACTGAGGCTACAAAATAATGTTTTTGGACTTGAAGAAAGACATGAAAAAATAACCTCGAGCATAAGTATGGAATCGAGTTTCATGTTCAAATGTTAATCTTCTTAAGGGTCACAATGAAATCCGGATATGATTTTAAAGTTAAGCAGCTATTTCGATCTCACTATCATTTCAACAGGTCGGTGACCTAGCATATAGAACTTGTGGATCATCTACACATCTACATCTCAATTATAGAATCATACCTTAAGATCAGTGGTAAACAGATATTTTTAAAACTGTGACTTTTGTATCAAATTAATGAGCTATACTTCGAAATTCTTAAAAACCAATAAACTTTACAATTAATATTTTTTATGGGTTTAACTTCTATTATTTATTCTAGATTAAATGTAAACAGGAACAACGTTGTCAATTAATTTAATACTGACTTCAAAACGTGATTCTATAATCAAGATCACCATGAATAGTCAAATTTGAACCCACAAATTTTGTTAGCTAAATCGGTGATCTGGCGACATGTTAGTGAGATCAAAATAGCTGTTTGACCGTAAGGTTAAAATCATATTTTCATTACGTGTTCTTCTACGGGTCTTAAAACATTATTTCCTAACTTCCTGTCCTTGGAAAACTTTTCCTTGGTGAAACGGAAATATTTGTTTGACTTAAAAAAACCTTTAGAATCTTTGGACCCATAACTCAAAAAAAAAGTTTCTATTCAAAAAATTTACTAGATATACCGAGTGTCAACGAATCTATTAGACAAGTCATAATTTCTAGAGTATTATGTGTATCAAAATGAGAATTGGTACAGGTAAGTGGTATGTGAAGGGGAGAGTTTTCGCATATTTTCCACTTTGCGGCCACTTCCAGTTTCACCGGAAATGGCCCCAGTTTTGAATTTTTAAATGGAATACCCTGTATATTTTAAAATTTTTGGATTTCTGAGACAATTCTAGATCAGAATGTGACATTTTAAAAACTTTTTACGTCTAGTTCATTTTTTTAGAGCCACTTTTAAATTGCATTTAGGTGGCCATGATCGGACGCAAACTAATCTAAGGGCCTTAGGTGATGTCAAAAAAATACAATCGCAAAGTTTTAGTTACTAGTATAAAAGACAGGAATAAGACAAGTTGACAAAATTACGTTTTCATTTCTAACTATTAATTTTCAAATGGCGACCCCTTTTTGACAACTACTTTTCGAAAAAAGCATTCTTTGGCAAATCTAACGGTACTAATTTATTTGCGATTCGATTAGACATAAGAACAGAAATTAAATATTATTAAGCAAAATACTGGATAATTTATTTACGTATGACAAGTGCGTCATGGACAGCCATGATGCATAATAATTTGCAACTGTTTTTATCAAGTCTTCTTTGGAAAACAAAGCACTCACTTAAGTAGATAATGACAGTGACATACGCTCTAAGAACAGATGTAAAAGTTTCTTAATTTTCGTTAAGTTTAGTTTAAATTTTCGTTAAAATAATGTATACTCAAAGTGAAAAAGTGGATATGTTATTAATATTTGGAGAGTGTCATAGAAATTCAAGGAATGCTGCCGAGTTGTATGCTCATAGATATCCGAATCGGCAACATCCAGCCCATCAGTATTTTCCGTATGTCGAGACTTGTTTTAGGCAAATAGGAAATCAATAGGCGGAACAGAGGTTTATCATAAATGAAGAGACTGAGATTAACGTACTTGCTATGGTTGAGGTTGATAAAATAGTTTCGTTAAAAAAAATTAGTCAAGGACTGCAAATAAGTTATGAATCAGCAAGAAAAATACCGAAAAAGCATGGATATCGAGCATTTGAATATCAGTTACATCAACATTTGTATACTGAGGATGGCGATAGACGGGTAGTGTTTTGTGATTGACTGCTTCAAAATCATAGAGTTAACTCAAATTTTATCGATTTTATTCTATTTTCCGACGAATCCCGATTTACAAATAATGGTATGTTTAATAAGCAAAATACTCGTACTGGGCCCAACAAAATCAACATGAAATGAGAGAGGGCAATTTTCAAGAAAGATTTGGCGTCAATGTCTGGTCTGGTATCGTTGGAAACAGAATAATTGGGCCAATATTGTTTCAAGGTCAGTTAACAGGGGTTAGATACTTAGATTTTCTTCAAAATGAAATCGAAAATCATCTCAATGATATACTTTTAGCAGTTTTACGGGGAATTTACTTTCAACAAGATGGAGCACTGCCTCACAATACTAGAGAAGTTCTTAATTATTTAATAGAGCATTTTAATAGTCGAATTATTGCAACCAATGGTCCGGTACGGTGGCCAGCCCGCTCACCGGATCTTACTGTGCTCGATTTCTTTGTCTGGGGATATGTTAGAGAAAGGGTTTACTATGGAGCAGCCCCAGCTACTCTTGAAATATTAGAAGAAAGAATTTTACGGGAATTTAGAAGTATAACGCCCTAAATGCTACAAAACGTGTTGAGAGAAACAATTGAACGAGCTGAAATGTGTCGTGAAAAAGAAGGAATGCACTTTGAACATTTACTACACTAAACTTTTTAACAAATTCAGCTACTGTACTTTCAAATATTTTAAGTGCGTCGTCTAAGTTATTAGTTTATTTTGTTAGTTTTTTGTTAATTTTGTTAAATTTTTAATCCAATTCCTGTCTTTCATACTAGTCACTAAAACTTTGCGATTGTATTTTTTTGACATCACCTTAGGCCGTTAGATTAGTTTGCGTCCGATTATGGCCACCTAGATGCAATTTTAAAAGTGGCTCTAAAAAAATGAAGTAGACGTAAAAAGTTTATAAAATGTGACAATCTGATCTAGAATTGTCTTAGAAATCCAAAGATGTTAAAATATACAGGGTGTTTTATTTAAGAATTTAAAACTGGGGCCATTTCCGGTGAAACCGGAAGTGACCGGAAAGTGGAAAATATGCGAAAACTCTCTCCTTCACGTACCATTTACCTGTACCAATTCTCATTTTGATACATATAATACTCTAGAAATTATGACTTGTCTAATAGATTCGTTGACTCCCGGTATGTCCATAAAATTTACATCAAAGCTCAAAGTCAAGTCTCTATCTGATATATTCCTTCCAGCCCTATAGTTTTATGAGAAGTATTTTTGCTGTCGAATAGATTAAAAATTTTAGTAGGGGACGGCAAGTTTTTCTTCATATACCTACCTAACAATATCCTGATATGCTGTCGTACAGGTAGCTTTGGCAAGGTAGATACATTTATCGATAATCCAAAAAATAACAATAAGCTTTTGACCGCCGAATTAAAAATACGTTTATCGATGGTTCTTCTAACTATCAGATAAAAGACAATAACAACAAGAGATAAAGTCACTATATAAAATGCTATTTCCAAATGAAGCCCAGATAAAAGTAAAATATCTATATAACGGAGCACTGCTCTGGGTACTAACATTATAAGATTATCTTGCATAAATATAGGACTGACATCAAAAATCTCTATTAGGCTTATTGTTCCTGGACCAATAAATATTTCAGCATATCCAGATTCAAAATCTTCAATAACTGATCCATAGTTGTAAAAATCTTCAATTTCTTTCATGTATACCGGATTGTGGGCACGAAATATAACTTTTCTGCGACTTACGTGTCCAAACGCTATCATCAATTCATAAAAAATTCCAGTAGTATCATTTCCGATGTAGAAAGTAAAAGGGGCATTATCAACATTAATAACGTACAAGGGACATCCATTAAATGTTGTCTTTAGGTCTACTGTTGTTGAAAAAATACAGTTATTTCTGTTATTACTCAATAAATTTTCGATTTCTACTACCGAACCACATTTTTTTATTATGAGCCTGTTAATTTCCAAAAGTTTCCCTTTTTTATAAATTATAAATGAATTAGCCAATTTAAGATCCCAAAGAAGGTTTGCTAAATTCATTTTAAGATGTGTTTCTTGAGTAAATATAAATAACTTAGAATAACTTGAAAACACAGGAGAGTTGAATATTGTTTGTAATGTGGTATTTATTAAATCCTTATCATCCAATATAATTAAATAATTTAGGGGTTTAAAATTTAGATCAGATAAAAACCATTCTAGATCATTAGTCGTTATTCTAACAACTATTTTGTTAAAATTGAAATATGTAGCGAAAGGTTCCGAATTATTTGTGGATATTAGAAGATTGTTAGATCTTTTAGTAATGACTGTGTCTAGCGATGTTTTTAAACATTTGTCAGTGACTTCTGTTTCAGGTAATAACAACAAACTGCTGAAAGAAATATTTACCAATATATTAAACGCGAAAAGAAATTTGGACATATTGAGCTTTATATTTTATTGAAAATTTATTTCTTATACTTTGACTGGTTTCGCTTATAATGTTTTATGATTACATTACTACAAATTGACTTTCTCTTATAATATACAAATTTATTTTATGCATTATTAATTTAATGTTGTAGGAGATTAAATCAGTAATCATAATACAATCTTTCTATTTGGGTATTAGAAAAAAAAAAATATATGTGCTCACACATACAATATATTCAAAACTGCTACATGTATTCATTTATATACATCACCTTGTCCATTTAACTTTAGAAAAAAGGAGAAGAATTCAGCATAGGACGCATTTTTTAGATTGAATAGTGTGAGTCAACGATTGGATAAAGTAAGTTTATGTCTTCAAGGTAAACTATCTTTACTGTATTAAATGATTAACTTATACGTTTATTTCTAAAATATTTTGGGAATATATACGATGTGCCAATAAACGAAGACAGCAGAGTAAAATTCCCGCAAGTGTACCAACATTTTTCCATAGTTGAGCCTTTCCTGTACAATATACGTTTTTCGGTTCAAAAAGATAAATAAAAAACACAACTTTAACGAATATTCGCATTTTTTCAAAAGATATTGTTATAAATTTTATTTACATGAATTCAGATACTATTTTTTTCTCACCATTAACAAGATCGATTATGCTCATTCTTGGAATAATTATAAGCTATGGTATCTTGCAATTAGTATTGTTAACGGCCACAAAAAAAAATTATTTGTAAAAAGTGTATTAACAATTGTTATAAACAAATTATAATTATGTTCTTTTCTCAATCGATTTACAATATCGTTTCAATTAGATGTTGTTATACATTTGTAATAAATTATGTGCAAAAAAAACATAAAAACTAGCAGTGAGTCAAAAGTTTTCCGTATTTTTCTTCTGGCGTGCAACAGTCGCACAGATCGGGCTGTCGTGCATGTCGCGGGTTTCGTAAGCTCGGTGGTGGGCTTGCTAATGCTCTCTAGAAATAAGTAATTAATCAAACAGAAACATTTTTACGAAATAGTAAATATCTGTTGGACTTCCATTGTTTTTATTTTTGTTGAATATCACGACGTTTCGGGTAGTAGTTATCTCTAGCCGTTTTCAAGTGAAACTAAATAAATTTCTTACTTACAGTACTATTTATACTAAAAGTAAATGCAGTGGTGTGTGACTATCAAATCCCATTTATTCTGCATTTAGTTTTAATTTACAATTATTGAGAAGTGGTTTCCACACTTCTCTTATATCTAAAGATGATTTACTGAAGCAACTCAAGTTCTGATGTATCACCCAGGCTTCTTTGATTTTCCGTTTTCTCCAGTGTTGTTCTCTGCGCAAAATTTAAGCTTCAGACTATTTTATGTGGTGTCCATGAGTCTAGGCATGGTTGGCGGTACCAGATTTTTCTGTTCTACCGCTTTCATTAAGTTCTCGTTGGAGTTGCAGAGAGTTTGAGCTCTATCTACGAGATTTCTTATAATTACTTGTGTGGTGTTGTTGGAGTGCTCGAATGAGTAGTTTAAAAATTGTCCTATGTATGTGGTTTTTCTGTAAACTGAAATTCGAATTTGTATGCCATCTCTTTCAACCATAACATCTAAGAAGGATAATTTATTTTCTACTTCTTTCTCCATGGTGAGTTTAATACTTGTGCCGATATCGTTCAGATAACAAAGGTATCGTCTACTTATCTAAGCAATAACTTTGATTTCTTAATTGCGAATTCAATCGCAAAAGTCTCGAATCATTCTGTGAATATATTCGCGACGACCTGTGAGAGTGAGGATCACATCGGTAGTCTATCTTCCTGGATGTATAATTTTTCTTTTTCCTTAAAATAGGAATTAGTTAAATAACTTTCCAACAAGTCCATGACAGCATGCGGCGATAAAAATGTTCTTTCTGCTAAGGTTTGGTCTTTTTTAAATTTCTTTCTTATGATCTTCAGTTATTTCTTAACTGGAATCTTGGTGTATAGACTTTCCACGTCAAAGCTAATAAATTGATCTTCCCGTTGTACTTCTATTTCACGTATAATTTCTACGAAATGTTGAGAGTTCTTTACCCAGAACGATGAAAGAAGGAAGAATTCCTGGAACTCGTGATAGGTCGTAAAGGCATGTCTTATTTATGTATTTTCGGGAGTCTATAAAGATGTGGAATTTTGCTGTGGTGTGGCGTCAACTTAGTCCGAGTCTTCTCAGGAATATATCGTTCACATATCTGTATTATAATTCTACCTGCGATAAAGGGAATGCCACAGTCGTAATGAATGCTGAGACGTACAATCAAAAAATTGACGAAGTTTTAAGGAAAGAAAATTACACATCTCTTGCTAAAGATCTCACAACAACAATCGAAGGAAGAATTTATCGCATTCTTAAGAAATATAAACGATATATTGCTGTGAAGACCCTGACTAAGTTGACGCCACACCACACCAAATCTCCACATCTTTATGAACTCCCGAAGATACATAAACAAGACATGCTTTTACGACCTATCACGAGTTCCCGGAATTCTCCGACTTCTGAGCTTGCCAAGTTCCTTCTTCTAATCCTGAGACCATTACAAGGAAATACATCATCTTGGGTCAAGAACTCTCAACATTTCGTAGAAATTATACGTGAAATAGAAGAACAACCGTAAGATTAATGTATTAGCTTTGACGTGGAAAGTTTATACACCAACGTTCTAGTTAAGAAGTTGCTGAAATTCATGAAAAAGAAACTTCAAGAAGACCAGACCTTAGCAGAAAGAACATTTTTACCATTGCACGCTGTCATGGACTTTTTGGAAAGTTGTTTAACCAATTCCTATTTTCAGGAAAAAGAAAAATTCTACATCCAGGATGATGGATTACCAATGGGATTCTCACGCTCATGGGTGTCGCGAATATTTTCATGAAATAGCTCAAGACTTTTGCAGTTGAATCCGCAATTAAGTGGGTTAGATACGTAAACGATACCTTTATTATCTAGAATGGAAACGACGAAGAACCTCAAAATTTTCTTTCTTATCTGAACAATATCAGCCCAACCATTAAACTCACCATGGAGAAAGAGGTGGAAAATAAATTAACCTTCTTAGATGTTTTGGTTGAAAGAGATGGGAGACAAATTAGAACTTCAGTTTACAGAAAAGCCACACACACAGGGCAATACTTGAACTGCTCATCCAATCACTCCAACAACACCAAACAAAGAATTATAAGAAATCTCGCAAATAGAACCCTAATTCTCTGCAACTCCAACGAAAACTTGATGAAAGAGATAGATCACATGAAAAATGACCTGACAGCTAACGAATATCCAGTATATCTGCGGGAAAAAATTCTGAAACAATGCAGAAATACAACAATATCGACAACGAACGAAGAACGGAAACCAATATTGAACATCCCCTATGTTAGACGCGTTTCGGAAAAAGTTAGAACAATAGGAAAACAATATGAAATCGGCTTACTAGGATCAAACCAACAACTCAAAGTGACAAGAAGAACTATGTGTATCCGATTCCATGTGAATGTGGCAAATCGTACATTGTCGAAACCAAGAGACGTAAGGATCAAAGAACATCAAAAATACACGTCTCGAGGAGAAACAGAAAAATCTGGTGCCGCCAACCCTGCCTGGACTCATGGACACCGCATAAAATAGTCTGAAGCTAAAATTCTACACAAAGAACGACACTGGAGAAAATGGAAATTTAAAGAAGCCGCGGTGATACATCAAAACCCGAGTTGCTTTAGTAAAACATCTTTAGATATACTTCTTAATAATGGTAAATTAAAACTAAATGCAGCATAAATGGGACTTTGACGTAGCACGCATGACTGCACCTATCTCAGTCACACTCCACTGCATTTACTTTTAGTACAGGGTGTCTCAAAAGAAAGTACAGATTTGTTTTGCTTATTGCGTGAACGCCACTATTCCGAGCGGCGCGGGTGGTATGTCAATCGGTAGCCTGGCTCTGGGGAATTTAGTCGCTATGGAGCGTTTCTCGGGAGCGGACCGTGCTTTATGCGTACGTAAGTTTTACAAAAACGGTAATTCGGCGACTGTTGCGCGTAGAAAATTCTGCAATTTTCGACATATTCGTCACTTAAATGATGCGCCAAGCACTCGGCTTATTGGAAAATGGATCCAGAAGTTTGAAGAGAGCGGTTCAACACTAGATAAACCAAAATTCTGGCGTCCGAGGTCTTCGAGAACGGTCGAAAATGTAGAGAGTGTTACTCAGTCTGTTCGTGACGACCCAAACGTTTCGATTCGTAAGCGTGCTGTTGCTTTAAATGTGCATTTTACACAAAGATTTAAAGCTGAACCCCTATAAAATTCAGTTGGAGCAAGAATTGAAGCCCAAGGATGCTGGTCAGAGGCTTGACTTCGTAAACCAGATGACTGAACGCTTTTCAACGTTTACCAACATCTTCTTTTCGGATGAAGCCCATTTTCATCTTAATGGTCATGTAAACAAGCAAAATTGCCGCTATTGGAGTGCAAACAATCCAAAACACAAACATCAGAAACCTCTACATTCGCCGAAAGTGACTGTATGAGCTGCGATGTCGGCGCGAGGAATTATCGGCCTGTACTTTTTTGAAGATGAAAGGGAACGCACAGTAACAGTGACTTCAGAGCGGTATGTGGAGATGTTAGACGACTTCTTCGTGCCTGAACTGCAAAATTTTCCTGGCTATAACCAAAGAACATGGTTCCAGCAAAACGGAGCAACTTCACACAAGTCCAACATGTCTCTGCCACGAGTGCGTGAAATTTTTCCTGGCAAATTGATCTCAAAGAAAGGTGACATAAGTTGGCCTCCACGCAGTCCTGATGTATCACCTATGGACTTTTTCCTATGGGGTTATGTCAAATCAAAAGTTTACGCCAACAAACCGACTTCCCTGGCACAATTAAAAGAAAATATCCGCAACGAAATGGCAGACATCACGGAGAATACCTGCCGAGCCGTCATGGGCAATTTTAGTGCTCGATTAAATGAATGCCGTGAGCGCAACGGATTACATTTGGACGATATCATTTTAAAAAAATAAATTCCCAAACAATGTATTTTAATATGTAATAAACATTTTTTCAATAAAGTCCTGACTTTTTTTTAAATCGATTTTTTAAATATGAACTTTCTTTTGATACACCCTGTATAAATAGTACTGTAGCTTAGAGATGTATTTAGTTTCACTTGAAAACGGCTGGAGGTAACTACTAGCCGAAACGTGGTGAAATTCAACAAAAATAAAGACAATGGAAGTCCAACAGATATCTACAACTTCCCAGGTAATATCGTTATTTATGACCTTCAATCAAACACAAATATTTTTATTGAGCATATTAGTACATATTAATAAAAATTGATTCATCAAATATTTTTTCGCACATTAATTCTTTCCTTGTTCTTTTTGAAAACATCTCCGATCCCGAATTTTTCGGAAGCAAAATATATTTTGCATACAAGTTTATTAACAAGTGGATAGATGATACGATTGTGTGTTTTAAAAGGTTTTTGCCATTTGAAATCTAACTTTTAAAACTTGTCATGCGCAGTGCATTCTTCTGTAGTAGAATAACTCAACTCGAATTTTTAAAAAACCTCTGTCGCCCATTGGTACAAAAGTTTTGGTGAAGTTAATTCTTTATTTTGTAAAGTTGATCTGTATGCATGTCTTTTCACGCTTCCTCCGATTCCATCGCAGGCACTTTTACCATGTGAAGTGGCGAAAAAAATTCATTACGGCTCGATACCAAAATCTTCCTTGTAATTCATTAAATTAATCAAATTGGGTTTCTTAAATAGATATAAGTTCTTTCCAGAATGGACCTTTTTGGTATTTTGACGAAAGAAAGCCATCCACATTGGTCTGCTTGTTAATTCCGCATGAACACTGCACATTTTTCACACTTACTAGCAGAAGCCGAGAAGGAAAATGCTGCTTTCACGCGGATTTGACAAGCGGTCTAATGTTCATGGCTTTATATCCCGAAAATATCAAAAGTATCCGTATTCATGTCAATGAATCACAGCTACAACAATAAATAGTTACTAAACGCACATGTTTTAAAAACATTCTAGACTATACATGATGCGTCAAGGAAATGAAGCAATGAAATTTTAATACATATAGGGAGTTTAAATAATACTCGCATTTAATAACATCCCTTTTGATAAGAAATACTGCATATGTCTTTGTTAAAAATTCTAGCATTTCATGTAAAAAGGTCTCGCAATTTATATTGACTGGTTTTAAAAATATTTATATTAAACCTTTAATGTTTAGGCCCAACTCTAAAAAATTAATCCTTTTGTAGACCAACAAAAAATTTTTAATTTTTGCTAAGCATGTACTACTTACCATCAGTAGTTCTTGACGCATTTCAATCTGTGGTTAATTCAATGATCTTACAAAATTTATAACTTTAATCGCAATAACAATGGAAAATAATAGAGAACGCAAATCTGTGAAATGTAAAAACATAATTATTTGTTTGTGAGAGAACGCAATTATTTTAGTACGCCACCATTCTACTCCCGATTAAAACAACTTCTTTTGTCTTTAAAGCGACGACTTGATATTAAAAAACATCACATTTAGTTTCAAACAAAGTGGAGTGCATTTGCTTGAGGATGGATAGAAATGGCTTCCTAGGTAACCTGATCTAACTCCCTTAGATTTCTACTTTTGGGGCCATTTAAAGGCTGTAGTCTATAGTACAAAGCCTATCTCTTTAGATGACTTTAAAAAAAATTTCAAACGCAGTCTTTTATATCCCTCAACAATATTTGCATAAAGCATTTTATCACTTTTCAGAAATACTCCTTAAATCAATGTTTTTTGTTATTTTTGTTTTAAAAGAATTTGTATTCTTATACTATTAATTTTCAATGTTTTCGAAACAGTTGAATTTATTAACAGGATGTGCTATATACAAAATATTGTAAATATCTCGAAAATTTAAAATAACTGATAATATACAGGATGTTTCATTTAAAAAAAATTTGAATGATATCGTCTTCTGACAGTTGTTGGCATTACTGGCATATGAAATCCACCATCAACTTGTAGATCTGAAGGTTGAAGAAAACCTGGATCGGCAACTATGTTCTATTTGCCCTTAGTTAAGCGGTTTAGTAATATTTGCCCAATCCTGTAGGTTAAAAAATAGACTAATTTTAGTCTTAGCGGAAATACCAACTTTGTTTGCAAATTTTCACCATGTTCTAGAGTAATGTGGAGTGCAAGTCAAAACTAATATTAATGAAATCCTAATTAAGATTTGGGAACAGTTGGATTTTGCACTTAAAAGTAGAATATTTCCATACATTTTAGCTAAAGTTCCAACTATGATATTAAACTTTTTCGAAAAGTTTCTTTTGAGAGTTAATTGCTTATTTAAAGCTGCTTGTTTGCTAACTATACAGTTTTATTAAACTAAAAGTTTCAAAATTATTCTCAAAAACTGCAAAATCTAAAAAAATATATTTTTTACACTTTATTTTTGTTTGTTCACAAAATTTATTTAAAATAATTATAAAATATTGTCGATTATAGTACATTTTAACCATTGATATGAGGCACGCTTGTTTTGTTAATATATCAGTAACATGACTAATAAAAAAGTCTGTAGGTCAAGAAACAAATCAGTTATAATAAGCATAAAACTCGTAATGTTTATTGTTAAAGAGTAATATTATATAGACAAGGGGTTGTTTATATTTAACGAAAAAAATACCAAAACTATATTTTCAATGAGATTTGCATACATTGTTAAGCTACGAAAATACAGGTCAACTTGCAAAACAATGGTCTACTAAAATATTTGTTGTACTAGAAGCAGTATTTGTGATCACTAAAACCGCTATTCTGGTGGGCTAATTACCAACAACAGAACCATCAGAACTATATTACGGGACACAAGTACCCTAGACTATTAATAAAACTGATAACTAACCATTGCAGCTTAAGAAAACATCTACATACCATAGGCACTTGTGGTCAAGAAGGAACATGTAAAGTATGTGACAAATAAGATACGACAGCCTCACATTGAATGCGAAGCTGCAACCTGTTGGAAACACTTTCAAACATCGATCAACCCTAAAAGTCTATGTCCAGAAGACAAATTAGTGAAGAGGCTCCTAAACCTGCTTAAAGCAATCAACCTGTTCATGTAAAACATATATAACAGGTAATAAAGAGAATTGGCCATGAAGCTGCATTGTAGAAAATTTTCAATCCTCGTCTACCATATCATGTGTATGTTTTTTTATTTGCATAAAAAAGTTATTTATTTATAAAACTAATTACAGATATGTTCAGTTCAAATATCAAGGTAAGCAGCGTAAGTGCATGCACCCTCTGCACCTGCAGAGTGTCAACACGCTCACCATTTGTACTCATGAATAACATAGATGGATACATTGTGAGCGCCTTTTGGTTGTCCTCAAATCTTAGATGGGTCTCATGCAACGAACAATTTTCCAGGTAAAGTACAAATAATCAACAATACTTTCCCTAAGTCTCATCCCTTAATATTTTTTTAGCCTCGACGTTTCGAATTTAAATAGATATTTTTTTTTCGGAGATCTGAAATGATGCATCTAAATCAAATAAGAACATTAAAAAAATTAAGTTCACTAGGGAAAAATTTATTGATTTTATGATTCAAAAATTGTTTTTTCTAAAATTTCTCCACCCAGAATTAAAAATAATTTCTTTTAAAAAAATAGGTCTTAAAAATATACGTCATTTTTAAAAATTTGCAGTAAAAATGGTAGCTGTATGGAGAGCAGAAAATCAAGGTCAAACTTTTTCCTGAGGAAGTATTAATGACACAGATTCTGGACAGCATACTTTTTGGATAGATAATATCTATATATATCGCGAATCTCGATACATTAGCTTGAAAATACATATGGTTTTTTTTAAGCAAGGACAAACGTAATTTTTGCAAAAAAAAATCATCTCGATAACTAGTGGCGTTACCTAAAACTTATAATTATTGTCATAGCTATTTTTTGGACAAATTCGATACTCTCTTCCTACTACCCCCACTGCTACTGGCATGGTTATTTTGTATAGAGATAAGAACCAACATCGGTATGATTATTAACTGATATGAAATAATTAACCCATTTACAATGCTACATCCCGATTTCTAGAAAATGATATTCTCACAAGAAATATATAATAAATTTTCGATTGTTTATTCGAGAGTAGTCACTCGTATCGTAAGTCTCCTCTCTTTTATTACCCTCTCCCTACTCCTGCCTTTAAAATTATTTTATAGGCAGAACGGTCAAAGCTCTTTAGCTAAAAGAAATACCGCTTTTTTCTTTTATTGTAGTAAACAGCCCGAAAAAGAAACAAGCAAAAAAACGACCTCGCTAAATAGCATCCATATATTTTAGTTAAAGCTTAGTGTTAAGGAAAAACATTATTGTTTGTTTCTTTTACACACGACAAAAACATCACCGTCTAATGTTCACCAATTTAGAAGAGAGTTGGCAATACACTTAAGAAGGGGATAAAAATTTAAATCCTACAATGTTACAGTGCATTTTTTATCACTTTTTCACACAACATTTTGGTTTTCAAAATCCATTTCACTTTTTTGTATATTTATCGCTTTCCCTTTTTAGACAGTATTTTGCTGCGCGAACAGTTCAAAATAAGTAAGTAATAATAATATATATATATATATATATATATATATATATATATATATATATATATATATATATATATATATATATATATATATATTTTTTTTTTTTTTTCACGAGTGTGATGTGTAATCGAAGGTTTTCGGACATCCCGTGTATGTGCTGAGTCCTTCTCAGGACTATAAGGCAGCTGACATTTCGGTGAATTCTTATTCATCATTTCCAAAGCTCACTGTATGGCGTCTACGACCGAACTGACGCTCGCGGCTCCGGAGCTGTCGGTCTCGTGTGTACGCCGAACGCGTTCGTTTTCCGAATGATTCTGGCCAATCAGGTTGCGAGATCTGCTGCGCTCCATCGGCCCTGTTGCCAGTGTTTGGGGTTGCATTGCCGAATTGTAATCTACTTCGTTACTAAGTGGTACCGGTTGATATTTTGTAAGATTTTTCCAAGTATTAAGCACTCGCTGACTATTATCTCTGCTATTTAAGTTGTTGGGCTTCTTTGCAATTTCAATGGCTTCCCTTATAACTCATGCGGGCAGGTTTTCACATTTCGATAGCATTTTTGTTCATGAGAAATTTATCTTATGTCTTGTGTTTAACCAGTGTTGGGCCAGAACAGAAGAAGTTGTTTTTTGCTTGACAGCGTTTATATGTTCATCTCTACTGGTGCTTATTTTACGGTTGGTTTGGCCTACGTAAGATGAGCTGCAATCTCCGCATGGATTTTCGTACACTCCCTGGTTTTCTAAAGGGATTCTTTCTTTAGGTGTTGGCAAGAGATCTTTCATTTTACGGTCTGTGGTGAAAATGGTTTCAATGTTGTGTCTCCTGAGAATTTTTGCGATCTTGTCTGTGGGGCCTCTTACATAAGGAACAAAAGCTTTGGAGCTATTCTATTCTCTTGATTTTCGCGATTTTTTGGGACCAAGGATTGGTTTTTTAGAGCCTTGTCTATATGTTCTCTTTTATAACCGTTTTTTGTTAGAGCGTCTTGCAGTGTGTTCATCTCTTTGTGTTAATTTTCCTGATCTGTAAGGGACTGCGATCGAAACGCAAGTGATTTCGTCACTGCAAATAATTGGACAGGGTAGTGATGCGAATCGGCGTTGAGGTATCTATTGGTGTGAGTGGGCTTTCTGTAAACAGTGTGCGAAAGCAAGCCATTTTTTTTCTTTTCAGTAGGATATCTAGAAAAGGTAGTGTTCTTTCCTTTTCTGTCTCCATGGTGAATTTGATTCTTGGATGTATACTGTTTATATGATTTAGGAAACTTTTGAGATTTTCTTCTCCATATTGCCAGATAACGAATGTATCATCTACGTAACGCAACCACAGTCGTGGTTTGTGTGAAGAGGTCTCCAAAGCTTTTGATTCAAAGTCTTCCATAATTAGGTAAGTGGGTGCAGGAGATAGCGGCGATCCCATCGGGGCTCCCTAGACTTTTTTATACCGTCGGCCTTCATAAGTAAAATAGGTGTTATCAAGACAGTGTCTGGCTAATTCGATGATATATTTTGGTAGATTGTGTTTGTTTTCTATTACAGAAAGAACTTCTTTGACTGGTATTTGCGTGAAAAGTGATGTTACGTCGCAACTAACTAGACATTCTTTTACTTGTAAAAGTATGTTTTATATTATTTCGCAAAAATGTTTCGAGTTTTTATTGTAGGAGGATGGTTTTTCGACGAAGGTTTGGAGAATGGTCGAATTTTTGATTAGAAATTATTATGCTGAGGAACAAAAAAATTAATAAGTTTTAGATGTAAGCGAAGTGCTGCTAGTGGAAACTTTTTGCCTCAAAACTTTAACAACATCTTGATTTCTAATTCTAAAGGAGCCCAAACTGCCAAATTTAGTGCAAGTTGAGCAATTATTAAGATAAATATTCAAAAAAGTTTTAAAAAATTATAACTTTGACACCCTGTAATTCGAAAACTATCAATTTTTGGACTAAAGTAAATTGAGCAATAACTTCATACTTTAGTGTCAGGAATTAGCGCTATCGTTTTGCACAGACCTTTTAGAGACACCCTGTAAAAAGCTAATTCACCAACTACCTGCTATCAATCGCTAGAGGATTTTAAAATTATTTCTTAAGGGATACATAGAAAATTTGCAAAGTATTAAGCTTACGGGAAATGTAAAACGATCTTTTGAAAAATTTGTCTACTCCTAACCTCTTTAAAAACAGATTATCTAGTTAAACAAATTAATTTAAAAAAACTGAACTGCAATTTTAAGTAAGCAGAATTACTTGACGGAGTGTCCGATAATTTTGGCTCCAAGTCACTCACGAACCATCAAAGTGATGCGATTAATAGAAATAATTATATTTTTACGTTTAAAATTAGTAGTTTAATTACACTAGGCAACAGATTTTAGTTTATTTGTTGTATATTGTATAAAAAGTGCATTTTATTGTTAATTTGGAGGCGCTGAACATAACAATGATAATAAAACTAAGAACTTATTTGAAATTTTCAAGAACAAGTTTTTTTTTTCTATTTTATTTATTTATTTATTTACAAACTCTACAGACATAGGTATGTCCAGTTACCGAGGAGGGAGGTATTATTGTTAACAAAGTAATAAAAAATGCATACCCTTTATACTTGTAGAGATACTAAGTATCCTATCATTTTGCTTTTCTTTTGTGAATTGTTTCTGGAGCATCTCTAACAAGAGTCTAACGGTAGTCGGTAAGTATGGAAGCATTTCACTTTCCCTGATAACTTTTCTCAATTGCTGATATATCTTGATGGAAGCGTTCGCTGTGCTAATCACTTACAGCTCCGCAGTTGTTAGGAAAAAAGTTCAGATGTGGCTTTATTGATTGTCGAACGAACAAGTCTTGTAGTGCCTTTGCCCGACTGTCCCGTTCAGACAAAAACAGCAAAACTTGGTGAAGCCTGGCTGCAAACCAAGTGAAGGTGTAATCACCTTTAAGTCTCTACAGATCTGTCAATGGTTTTCATTGTATTTTATATTTGTAAATATTTACTTCATATTGTCGTATGATTGTTTTATGCGAACTGCATATCCAACAGGAATAGACGGTAAAATATTTCTCATTTGCAATAGTACTGCTTTTAAACTCAATGTTGAACTATCTATAAACAATCTTTATTCCTCTGTGAGCAGTTATAACAGAAAACCAAGTTCTTTCCATGCTAAAAAGTAGTGCTAGGTCTTTATGCCGTTTACGAAAACCCCATACTGTTTTAATCTTGGTCCTAGTAACTCTGCTTTGCTTTTTAGAAGTTTTAAGTCTCTCACAAGATCATTTAATTCTAATTGGGTTATATAAGGTGTTGGGTATGGGTATCAAGATTTCTTGATGTTAATAGCATATACTCATCTTGAGATATGGTTGTATCGTTATTACTTGACTCGTAACTGAATGTTTCTAGGAGTTCTGGAATAGAAAGTTCGTCATTATGAGGCACAGGTCTCATGAAAGATGGTATATTTGGATAATTGATAACCGACTTTTGTTTCTTGGATATACCTGTGCCTTTCTCAATACGAAGTATGATACAGAAATATCAATCATTGACATAATTTGAAGGCTCTTTCCAGATCATTGGGACAGAAAACCGCATGGATTGTTTTTTACTATTTAACCAGTTTCTCACACTTGAAACGCATGCATTACATTAGAAATATGGCGCCCACTGTTCGTCTCGATCCCCAATATTTCAATCGAAATAAAGCTGATACGCCTTTTATCAGTAGGGTAACAGACCGCTTCTGAGACGCAAAAGTCACCTAACCACAAACATAACTGAAAGAAGTGATCTGGATTGTTTACACACTTTCGAGATACCTTACAATCTCAACTATTCGATTCGACTCACTAACTTCGACTGACTAACCCCTCCACTTTGTAGATGCTTACATACACAAATACAGCTTCAACATTTTTGGAAAATATTCAAGAATTTTCTAATCAATTCCATAATATTCACAATAGTGGCGTTTGTCATTTGTTTATATACAGGGACTGATCAATACAAAGTGGATATCAGAGTCGATTTACATTCGTTTAAATGGCTCTCTCCCCTTTATTTTAAGCCCTGGAGGGTTGGGACTTCATATGTGGGGGTCATTACTGAAGATTCTTTATGCGGTGTTCTCAAGCTGTGCAAAATTTCTTTAACTTGGGGAAAACGTATATTTAGCAACGTATCACCCCTCTATTGTTTTAACAATACAAATATAGCACATGCATTCTTGCGGTTACATTGTTAACAAATGGAAACATAACATCACCTATCTCTAAAACCTGAACTAATATTATAAAAATAAAGTTATTTTCGGTTTTAGCACACAACAAAAGATAAGATTTAGTCGATTTTATTTTAAATACATTTTAGCTGTTGTTCAGTGTTATTTTAATCAGATGGTTACTTCCCCTTAACTAGAAATAAGTTAAAAATAAATAAAGCTATTTTCAAGCAGTACTAATTTTGCTCTGTTTAACTTTTATGGGTGTTTAAAACTAAAACAGTAGAGAGTTTGTATTAACATTTCATAGTTCAAGCGAGCTAAACTCCATTTTCGTGTATTAGCTCAAAACTTTTTACATTAGCCAATGCGGCTATCGGTAAAACACAATTTTACGGATGGAGTGATAAATTCGCTTAGAAACAATCAGTTACGGAATGCAAAATTTGTTAAACTAAACTTGTTTTCTAAACTTATTAAAACACTTTACACTTTGTAACATTTTATCGGGGATAAAGTTTCTCAGGAAATTTTTAGTTTAACATTGTCGTTATAATAAGTTCAATTTCGATCATTTTAACCAAACTTGGCGTACGTTTCTCTTAAATTGATTGTGTTTTATTCTTATATCTTTTTCTAACTTAATATTTCACTTACCGCAATTCTCCTGTTTGTGGTGTGATATTGTAGTCAAAATAACTATTTTGATGAAAATAATTGGATCAATTCAACATTTTCTTGTTATGCGTATATACATTTTGTAAAATTCATTTTATGACAGGACATATTAGCTTTTAAAAGCAACATGGAAATAAAATATTTTGATTCTCCGACTTCTATTTTAACAAATTTGATTCCTAATATTCTACATGATTACCTTTAGAGTTTTGATGAGAATTCAATAATAACAACAAAAAAAACAAAAATAATTAATAATAAGCACCGGCAACATGCGAGGCAGATGATTTAATAACGCTGCAACTGAGCCGCTATGAACTAACTTCCCATCACCAAACAGATCAAAAGAAGCTTCAAACTCAGCTACAGACATCCAAGAGAGATTTATCAGGAAAATCTTGACCAATGAGCGACGAACAACTGGTTGATATTTGGGCCAATGTTTCCTGAAATAGAAGATTTTCTACTAGATGTCCGAGGATAGGTTATCCGAACGAGAAACTATCTAAAACATATAATCAGAGATCTCTAGATTCAAAACAATCCATATCGATATGGATGTTAAACATCAGAGACATTCGAGCACATAACAGGAAGATGCCAAGCATTTGTCGCATCGGAGTACAAGGAGAAACACAATTGTTGCAAGTGGAGAAATTACCATATAGATACAACCCGGAGCGTATACTGAAGAACAACCAGTTCAAGCTGTATTGAGAGTCATCTGCTTAATATCAAGGGATAGGCCTTGGCTACTTAAACGGTATATTATTTTTTATCTTATCACCCAATTCGATATTTAATATACGAGGTTTGTCCCAAAAGTATCGAGCCTGAATTCATATTTCCTCGTCAAAACTCCCGAGCGACCTCTGTGAGGTATTGGCGTCACCAGTAAGTCTTCACAAACTCGCTGATGTGCGCAGTTACCGACTGGATGTATTAGTTCTCGAACGGTGTTTGTTTGTTTATAATGTCTTTTTTTCGTTCGTCGCATTTTGTTATTGTAAAAAATGACCGAAAAATTAGATCAACGAATTTGCATCAAGTTTTGCTTTAATGTTGGAGAAACTTGCTCGGAAACAATTAATATGATGAATAAGGCATTTAGAGAAACAAAGCGACAGTTTTCACAGTGGAAACATTCTGAATCGCCAAGACCAAATAAAGCGCGTCAAAATCGGAGCCAAGGGAAGACAATGTTGACTGTTTTCTTTGATTATGAAGGTATTGTGCACCACGAACATGCTCCGAAAGGTCACACGATCACTAAAGAATACTACGTCGAAGTATTGAAAAAATTGCGTGCAGTCAGAAGAAAACCGCCACAGTTTTGGACAAGTGGTGATTGGCTGCTTCACCACGACAATGCGCCAACGCATTCATCGAACCTTGTGCAGCATTATTTAACAAAGCACCAAGTCGTACAGCTTCGTCAGCCTCCATACAGTCCCGACGTAGCTCCCTGCGACTTTTACCTCTTTCCCAGATTAAAAATGCTGCTCATAGGGCACCGGTTCGATGACAAAGAGACGGTTGAAACTAATGCGACGAATGCACTGAAGGCATATCCGAAAACTGACTTCCAGGACTGCTTCAAGAAGTAGAAACACCGCTGGGAACATGTTATTCAATTAAATGGGGACTGCTTTGAAGGATGTCACTCACCGGATGATAAAGAGTAACACCAATGCTGAGATATTAAGGTAGGCTCGATAGTTTTAGGACAAACCTCGTACGTGTAACAACATTTGGTCAGTATAGGTGGTGTCAGCATCAGAGGTATATAGCAACTAAATCATTTTTTTCGAAAATATTATTTGCAACAGTTCGATTTGCTGCTTAGTTTCTAATTTAGTTAACACCAATAGGATATAACTCCGTGATATATTTCATATTCTACTAATTGAAAAATTATTTCAATCAATTTCCACTATTTTGCTTTCATTGTTCAATGTCCCACCTTTTTACTCCAAGTGGGATTCTAAAATAGACAGACATGCTTCCCGATAGCACTTATGATTGCTAAAAATTTGAAAATGATTCATGAAATGCAGAATTCTCTTCCTCTGGTAGACATTGTTGTGCAAGATCTTTTCTTTCAGCTATTTCCGTAGTAGAGTATTTCCGTGACAAACGTGTCCACCCATACTTCCCCTGCACAAAAAAAATCAAAGCATAAACAAAAATTGCAGACTGGAATTCCCTCTCCAAGCTCACAATCTTCACTAATTACAGTATAAATGTATAGTCCTATTTTAAAAATAAAATTCCTAATTTCTCGGAGTATACAGGGGAGGTCAAAATAATCCTATTTTGTCATAGAAAAAAAAATCCTAAAGTGCCCCTTAACAGAGATACAGAACCTTAAAATGTTACTCAAGCCATTTACCTTATCGGCTCTAAGTTTTGAACTGACTTATATAATTTCATGAAATTTTAATATTTTATAGAGGCCATAAATACTCATGAAAACATACCACGCCTAATTGTTGACAGGTGTCATTTTACACAGCTAAATACTGACTTTTTAAATACTCTGGTTATCCCTCTACAAAAATGTAGTATTAATTTATTTCGATTCAACCGGCAGTTTTTCAGATAATTCGGTTTTTAAGCGAAGAACTCAAAAGTTACTAATACTAATCACAGATAGGTAAAAAATAAAATACGCAGGCTGTGCTAATGTACTTTAATTTAGGGGGAAGCGCTGTATCACTTTTGAAAGACAAGAAGATGTTATGATGAAAGATTTGTAGCTCAGACATAATCAAGTCCAGAAATCTTTCTAAGAAGCTCAATTAGTTTATTCTTCTTCTTCTTCCTTCTTATATATAAGCAATTTGCTTATTATTCTTCGTCTCTTTGTCTGGTTTCAGTCTATTGCGAGGTTACCACTCCATCGTTTACGGGGTCTTCCGGTGCTTCTACATCCTATTGGTGATTTGTCTCTCCTGATCTTTACTATTCTGTCGTCGGTCATGCGGTTGATGTATTCGTTCCATTCCCTTTTTCTTTGTAATGCCCAGTCATTGATGTTATCGATTTTACACACTCTTCTTATATTCTCGCTCCTATTCCGATCCATAATTGTCCTGCCAGCTATCCTGCGCACCACTCTCATCTCTGTTGTTTCCAATATTTGTTTTGTTTTCGAGGTTTATGGTCTGGTTTTTGCACTGTATGTTAGTATGGGTCTTATTGCTGTTTTATAAATTCTGGATTTAACTTCGATTCCTATATGTTTATTGCTCCATATGGTACTGTTAAGACATGCGGCTGTTCTTGCTGCTTTCATGGCTTGTCCCCTCACCTCCGTTTCAATATCCCCGTATCCGGATATCTCTTTTCCGAGATACTTGAACTTCATTTCCTGCTATATAATTTTGTTGTCTATTTCTAGTTTGTATCTGAGTGGTGTTCTAGATGTAGTCATTATAATTAGTTTATAATACTATTAAAATGCAAAAACAGTGAGAGCGTTTTGATGTTATTTTGTCAAATGTTCAATATGGTCTCCATGTACTTCAATACATTTTCTTATTCTTTAAATATTTTCTCGTTAGAATGCTATACTATTCTCGCTAGTAGTTCTTCTCTAATATTTATTTTGTTGAATAAATTAGTCATTTTAGATATTCCCAGAAATAAAAGTCTAAGGGATTTAGGTCTGAAGATCTTGGTGGCAATATAACAGGCCCATCTCGGCCTATTCATCGAGGTTCAACGTTGGTTACGTGTTGACGTACTATATGGTTAAAATGAGGTGGAACATCATCATGCAAATACCACATTTGCATTCTTCTATTAAGAGGTATATCTTCCAATAAATTATTTAAATTTTTGTGCAAAATATGTAAATAAATCTCACCATTTAGTCTTTCTTCTAAAACCAATGGACCAATAACTTTATTTCCTATGATGCCAGTCCAGACATTTACAATAAACCTTTGTTGGAGTTTGTTGGAGTTTGTTTCGAATTACAGTGTGCGGGTTTTCATCAGCCCAAAAATGTAAATTGTGTGTGTTTGTTATGCCATCTCTTGTAAAACCGGCCTCATCGGTAAACAAAATAAGGTTAGAAAAATTTTGATTTGTATTATGTTGCTGTATAAACCAGTTGGAATATCGGAGTTTTGAGGGATAATCATCCGGAGACAGAGCGTGTACTTTTTTAACATGGTAGGGGTGAAATAACTGTTGTGTAAGAATATCATGTACAATCCATTTTGTAACATGATTTTGTGTCGCGAGCTTTCTTATATTCAAATATTGAAGGGTTGTCAACAACATCTTGCAAAATTTGTTCCTCCACGTGAGGGTCTCGTGCTCTCCAGGGAGGACTTTGACCGCCACGTCACTGCAAAAATGACCTTGAATAAAACACGTAAAAAATTAATTCGTTAACTCTAATAGTTATTTTCTAATCATCTTTTACCTGTTTCCCTTAGGTTTCGATCAACTCTTTGACAGGTTTTTGGACTTGGCAATGTTAGAGCTGGAAATCTTTCTGCATAAAGTCTTCTTGCCTTCGAAGAATTTGAGAGCGCTTCACCATGAATTAAATGTATATAAGATGTTCTTCCATTTTTTTAAATTATTTTTAATTGAAGGCGGTTTTGACAAATTTCGTCAATAGTAATCCATTATGTAGGTATTTACAGTAACAACCTGATATTTATCTGTTTGTATTTAGCATTAGTAACTTTTGAGTATTTCGCATAACAACCGATTTTTCTCGAAAACCGCCCAGTTTAATCGAAATAAATTAAGAGTTTAGCGGACACTATGTATTGTTGATTTTAATAAAGAACTACAAGAAGAAAATCGGATCTCCAATAAATATCTGATAAGATGAAAAAAAGATACTGTACTCCTGGAGTGTTTTAAAAAGAAATACTTTTTCCACGTAATAGAGAAATTGCAAATTTGTCACAAGTTATATTCAAAAACAGTTAGTTATAAGTTCACATATTTCAGTAGCTGCTCTTAAAACTTTACCCTACCAGGTGGTCTACGAATCTACTCCTAATCAACCACACCAGTATGTTTCAAAATATCAACTTTATTGTATTTTGGCCAATTGAAGGTAACTGCTTTTGTTTATTGTGACTGTAACGAATCTACGTAGTTTGACTGCAGTATATAAGATTTAACTGAAACATATAAAAATTAATTTAAAGAAACATCCTTAAATTTTAATTTCTTGTTAACGTCACGCCCTACGTACTTTATAAAACCTGCAATAATAACCATTAAAATATGCCAGATTAGCATCTTATGCAAACTCGCATTCACATTTTCAACTTTCCTATGAAAGGTGATTAATTATGTTCTTGCAAATTCTTTCGATCTTTTAAACTTCAAAACGCTCATAGATCAACATCAACTACTAACTAACCTGTCAGTATAAATTTAAATTTTATGAATAAGTATAGCGGGAAGAATTTACTCCAAGCATCTATCTAGAGACAGCATAAATCATATTTCTAGATTAAAATTGGTCCTAAAAATATATATTTTTCTCCATTTTAATTTATATGTTTTGTCAACTTATCTGATTTATTGAAAATAGATTTTCTCGATGCGATATTCCTTCTTAGGAAAAATTCTTGACTGGTGGATTACGGAATATTACTTATTAGGACGGGCGGTTTAATGAGCTGTAAAATGAGAAATGATAAAAATGTGAGAAAATGTGGCAAAAGACTATTAATTTTTAAATATATTAGTTAATTTCTGTGCAGTTTTTTTCTGTTAACCCACATTTTCTTACATAATATCATATATAGAAGAAGTGAATATAAGTTTAGTTTTCTATTACTACATATTATTTTTCTTGACAGTGTTAGTTAAAACCTTTATTATATCTTTTAAAGGTTTGCAATTAGTTTTTTAAGGAAATTTAGTGAAAATAAAACATTTTTGTTTTTTTCACTAAGGTCTCGGTTTATTTTATTTAAGCCATTTTCAGAGTATTTTTTTTTTAACTAGAAAAAACGAAAATATGATATTTTTGAAGGAAATATTTAATAGTTGTATCATAATTTTCCTACCTTAAAGGCCATTTACTGTGAGCCACTTATAGTTGACTCAGTGAAAGGATACCCATACGCCATCAATAAAATTCATCCGAACTAAATTAAAATTAATTAGTTAATATAACGTTTATATTGTAACGGATTTTATAGCAATAGACACTTCATAGTATTAGTTTGTGTTTCTAGTTTGTAGGGTTTTAGGTTTATTTTCTACGAGTTCATAATTTACTTAATTAATTTTACCTTTTGATAATTTCTTTATGAGACGTCAATGAAAGAAGGTCGAGAACTTTTTGGTAAACTTTCTTTCCTTATTTTGAACATGGAACGCCTATGACGAAAGATCTAGAAATCGTCAGATTATACCTCCTTATTATTTTTATTACACCGTGTAGTATGAAAATACTTCTAGAAAACTATGGAATCTTCTAATATCGTCCAAAATCGTATATACAGGGTCCAGATCTGCTTTCGGTGACAGCTTAGTTTGAGAGCTCTTCGATGCGACTTAAATTGTTTGAAAAGGATCAAAATTGAAGTTGACAAAAAAAAGTTATTAAAATAATAGTGTGTACAGTGTGTTTATCAATACCGGGCGTCCGGAAAAAATTGGTGTCAGAAGTGATATCAAATCCAGAAGGAGTTTAGGTTAGAAAATTAGGAAAAAAAATTAATTGAAATCGAATGTCAGTGGAAACTAGGAAACAGAAAGCAAAAATGCAAAAACAACTTCAAACTAGCTTAAATCAGATACTGATGATGATACAATATATAAAAACAATCCAAGAAGATATGAAGAGAAGCCAGGAAGAAATAACACAAGAACTGAAAGAAGATATGACGAAAAATCAAAACGATATGAAACAACAATTAAAGACAAGCCAAAAAAATATGAAACAAGAATTGAAAGAAGATATGACGAAAAATCAAGACGATATGAAACAAGAATTGATGACACTAAAAACAAGCCAAGAAGACATTAAGAAAAATCAAGAAAGTATAAAACAAAAACTAAGAACAAGCCTGGAGGACATCAGACAGGAACTTAAGATATGTCAAGAAGATATTAAACATGAACTGAAAGAAGACATTATAAAAATCAAGAAGATATGAAGCGCATAGAACAAGAAATGCAACAGAAGATTAGAGAAGACGTACATGACGAAGTAGAACATGAGGTGACAGGAATTCAGAAACAGATGCAACACTTACATTGGCAAATGGCGAAGATAGCCAGTACATGTATAATAAAGGTAAATGATGTTCCTGCAACTAATGTGATGAAGCCACCTTTCTTCGAGCGCAAAGTACCACGGCTAACCTATGTACGTCAATTCGAAGCCGCCGTCATCAGCAATAACTGGAGGTCATCGCACGTGCTCTTGTTCTGGCACTACAAAGTGAAGCTATGGAGATTCTACGTAACATCCCCGAAGAGAAACAAAATGATTATGAGTTCATTGTTACTTTTCTGGAGATGCGCTATGGTGAAACCCATCTCCAAGAAGTTTATAAAGCCCAACTTCAAGGAAGGGGACAAAAATACAGCGAAAGTCTGTACCCAACATATACGGAAGAAGTAAAGCAAGAGTTAGTAGTAAATAGTTGTATGGAAGGTTTACGCAACCCAGAAACAAGTCAAACTCTAAAATTAACCCGACGAGAAAATTTTTGAAGCTCTTGCTTATGCCTTTCAGTTTGAGATAGCCAAACAGATCTCAAGGGACCAAGAATCATAAGAAAAGTCAATGTTTCCTGGGATTATCGCAAGACCAACCAGGAAATTTTCATGAGGCTAATAAGGGAGTTGCAAGAATTTTTGAACAAACGGAAAACAGATGACAACAAAAATACAACCTTTCGTAGCAGTAATAGAATTTGTTGTTGGAAGCGTGGCCAAAAAGGGCAGGTAGAAAGCCACTGTACTTTCAGTACTCTTCCTGACAAAGATCCTGGCTTCATTTTGCTAGTATACTTGATGAAGTTCCAAGAAGCGACTTGGAGAAAATCTTTGCTCCTTATGGTGAACTTAAAGAAGTCTGGTTAAGTAATAGTATTTGGATTTTCTGTTTGCAAAAATAAAAAAGATGCTGCAGTTTCCGTTAAGGCTTGCGATGGAGTTAAAGTATGCGGCTGTCGCATTAGATTGACTTATGCCAAACTGAGAAGAAGGGGTCAGGGTTTATTACCAGTGTGAATACAATGGTCACTTTTACAGAGATTGCCCGGAAATTATTGCTGGTGGACGCGTTAGAAGAAAGGACCATTGCGGAAGAGACAGAAGACGTGCTCGCGGCGACCGTGAAGAACGCGATGAGAGGGACCGTGATCACGAAAGGAGCTACGGAAAAACAATGTTTCGCGGGTCATCTTCAAGAGGGCACGTCGAGAGGGACCGTAATCGCAAAAGGAACTGCAGAAGAAGAACGTCATCCAGGTCATCTTTGGAAAGGTACAGAGACGACTACAAATAGGAAGCGACAGAAGGGAGACCAGCTATGACAAAGCCAATATTGGTAGACTCGTAGTTGGTGAAAAGTGTCGTTATACAATTCGAAAAGAGGAAAGAGTGTTCGCTAAAGTCATGCGAAGGTCCACATATTATAGTGACTCGACTAAACGATCCGGTGTACTGAATTTAGAAAATCCCTCATACAAAGATGAAAAGCGTGAATCTGGACATATTAGCCCATTATCTAGATCAAGAAGGTTGATCGGGATGATCGGTACTTGGAAGGGACAATGTAACGGATTTGATAGCAGTAGATACTTCATAGTATTAGTTTGTGTTTCTAGTTTGTAGAGTTTTAGGTTTATTTTCTACGAGTTCATAATTTATTTAATCAATTTTACCTTTTGTTAACTTTCTAATGAGGCGTAGATGAAAGAAAATCTGGAACTTTTTAGTAAACTCTATTTCCTTATTTTCCTGTTCGTGCCACGAACAGGCAAACATAACAATACAGAACCAGAGGATAGAAAACGTCGAACACTACGTATACTTGGGTTATGCCATCAGACTAGGGAAATCAAATCAAGATGCTGAAATAAAAAGAAGAACACAGCTGACATGGGCCGCTTTCGGTAAACTTACATACATCCTGAAAAATAATTCAATTCCCATAAATCTAAAAAGAAAAGTATACGACGCATGAATATTACCGGTGTGTACGTATGGATTAGAGGCCATGTCCCTCACCAAAAAGTCCGCTAAAAAATTAGAAAGAGTTCAAAGAGCGACGGAAAGAAACATCCTTGGAATATCATTAAGAGACAGAGTTAAAAACACCGAGATAAGACGCAGAACGAAAGTCACAGACATCGTGAAGGAGGTTGCAAAGATGAAGTGGTGATGGGCTGGTCACAGCCCGATATGAGGACAACAGATGGACACGAAGAATCCTGGAATGGACACCGAGGGAGACAACAAGAAGCACGGGAAGACCTCAAAAAAGATGGGTAGACGACATAAGGGCAGTGGCGGGGAAATAGTGGATGAGATTGGCGAAGGTTAGAGAAAGATGGAAACAATTGAGAGAGACCTACTTCCAGGAGTGGATAGACAGAGGTTGACAAAGAGATTTCCTTATTTTGGACATAGGACGCCTATGACGGGAGGTCTAGAAATCTTTTTCTTATTTTTATTACACCATGTAGTATGGAAATCCTTCTAGTAAGTTAGAAAATCCTCTCGTATTGGCCAAAATGGTATATAATGGATCCAGATTGGCTTTCGGGGACAGTTTAGTGAAGAACTCGTCGAAGTAATTTGAATTGTTTGACAAGTGTCAGAATTAAAGTTGACAATAAAAATTATTAAAATAATAGTGTATAGAGTGAGTTTACCAATACCGACCATCCGAAACAATATTCGTAAGTATGTATTAATTGCAAGGAAAAGGGAAAAATTGCAAAATCAGTTTAGGTAAGTCAGAATATCGGTGAAATAATAATTATAAACTGATTTATTGAAAAGACAAAAAAATCACAAAAAGCAAACAGGCGGAATTAGGACTCCTCTCTTAACCGTAAAGAACAATACATATATAAGCATAGTACAAACAATGAAAAGTTTTTTATAATTTTTTCTATAGCTCTTCTAAATGCAGTATTTAAAAAAATATATATTTTTAGGTTGCAAAACAACAGCAATACGTAATCATATGAAATTTAGAAAAAAAAAGTATAAATGAAAGAAACCTTTAAAAAAAGCATAAAAAAAAATAACAAAAATTGATTTATACACTTACGATTTCAATACATAAATAGTAAATAGCTAAATGGTACGGCGAACAAAAAATACTTCCGCAAGTCCAAAAAATATCAAATTACAATAAGCAAGGACATATAATAACATTTTGAAAACCTTACATTAATTAAGCCTTGGAAAAGGCTCAGAAATAAAGCAATAATATCAGACTAACAGTAAATAATAAAAAATACACATTACACAATTCGTCTAATAAACGTACTTCTCTTGGAAAAGAACTATTGATCGTTTCTATATACTTTCCTCCTTCTAAAATATGTTATGTTCTAGCACTTTCATAAATATATATTTTTTTAAAGAGTTTCTTTTTCTTTCAAAAATTAATTTCGCTATAAAAGGGTTTTTTATTTTTTAGCAGAAATATTTGACATACTTTAAAGAATGTTTAAACTTTTTTCAAGCTTTTTTTTAAATTAAAGAATATGAATAAGTTATTTACTTTTTTAAGTTATCCATCGATCCTTTCGTGTGGAAAGTATGGATGAAAAAAAAGCTGTCTACTTCATGGAGTAGGATCTGCTAAAATTTAATTGAATATATAATACAAGACATTGATACAGAAGCACTAGAGTTCAACCGATTTATTTTCGTATTTTTATAAAGAGCCTAAGGATGGTTAAATCATTTTGAGAAATCAAAATTAGTTTTTGTTTTGATTTTGTTTTACCCTTTCATTTGATTGGGCCCTAATTATTTGCTCTATTTTATATTTTTTAGACGCCGTATATTAGTCTACATTTAAACTTTAGATTTTGTTTATATAAATTATGTTTTTGGCCAAAAGTCATTTCTCATAAGATTTCTGCAAGGTCTTTTGAATTATGACAGCATTTAATTTTATTTCAAGATTCACTTTATAAGAATTTTTTCGAAATAAAAATTGATTGGTCTATTCTTAAAATGTCAATTATGGCATATTTTACCCTATCTTAAACAAAAAAACAACTGACCAACTCGAAGATTGATTCTACTAGACCCTGTGACAGCATTTGATTGTAGACTCATGCAAACGGAATATTTTGGTAACGTGTGACCGGCCTATGATTTCCTGCTGTCGCAAATTAATTTGTAGCTATTTTAAAAACCTATAAATAAATATTCAATGACAAAGGTACTCTGGATGTCTGATCGTTCCTCTCGCCGCTTGCAGTATTAGTACCAAACAACTGCAAGTCTACAGGGCTTACCGCTACCAAAACTTAGAACTTCGAAACTCGGGAAAACTGCTATCTAGCTGGTCAGATCTCGCCTCTTGTTTTGAAGCTCTCAGAACAGTGCATTCACGAGATTAATCCTCTGAAGGTTTTTAATAAGTTAAATAAAACAAGTTTCTCAAAACACTTAAATTTATTAACAAAAATAAATAGAAACACGGAATTATTTGCAAGGAGAAACTTATAATTAATAACGATTAATAATACAAAAGTAATTACATTAACAATTGTTGACCGTGCTATTAATAAAAATGTAAAATCCAATGCTGAAAATAATACGTTTAAATAGCTTTCTATAACATTAAACAAAAAAATAATAAAAATGCGAAAAAAATAGCTATTGCGAAATCAAACAGTACAAAATCGCCCTATTACCAAGTGAAATAAAAACAGGATACTCCATTAAGTTCCCCGAAGTAAATGAAAAACAAAAACAAAGAAGACCTCCATTTTTGCCAATTATACACAACACATAATTTTCCACGAACTAATTCCAACACCGTACCGTCTCTAACGAATCGCAGATCTTAAATAAAGCTCATTACTTCTACAAGAGCACCCTCGATCTTTACACCCCAGACGCCCGCTAGCACTTATTTCAGTCGTACATCCTGTGCAATCCTGAAACTCTTAATTTCATTTGCGAACGTTGGGATAGTTTCGGTCTTCTTGTCTACAGACGGCACCAGCTATTTCATGTCGGACACTTAATTGGCCTCTGAGCATATGAATCTTATTTTTTATACAAAAGATTTAACAACACTATTCTAGGTCTTCGTATAAATAGAAGAGATCGATTATAAGGACCGTGTAAAAAAACTATTCACTCTTTTAGTGATTTGGAAGTATTTAACTCTTTCTTTCTTGTGAATAGAAAAAAAACCAGACATTATACGGACTCCTTGTACATGTAGTCAAATAATATATTACATTATAGTGAGCTTATTTGATTATTCTTTTGTTTCCGAAAATCATTCAATATTTATAACTTACTAGGCATTTTAGGCCATATGGTGTGTGCTAAATTCTTTCTTGACTTAACAGTTATTATGACTCTAAAGAGGGAAAAATTAACTTGACATATTTTAAAATATTTGCGATTTCAAAAGTAATAAAATTACTAAGTTTGCTTGATCGTCTCAGTTGCCTAGGGCAACTTGGAATTGGAAAGGTGTCTAGGAAAGCGCGATGGAGAGGTGCCCATCACTTCCCATGCGGACAAACTACATGATGTCGCTTTTAAAACCCAACCTCTCCCTGGAGATATTTCTGCCAATTAGAGAGAATTGGGAGGGAAAGCAAAATCTTCCGAAAAATGGATTCTGATGGTATACTGATGGATATTGACAAGATGAAAGAGCCGGAGTGTTCAGCAGGAGGACAGGAGTTAGAGAGTACTACCCTCTCGGACCACGTGCGACAATCTTCACAGCGGAAATTTATGCTATTCTGCAGTATCCCATCTCTGTGAGAGGGATATAGACAGGAATAGGGTAATAAATATATATTCAGAGAGGAAGGCTGCCATATTGGCACTGAAGTCCAGGGTCGTAAGTTCGCGACTAGTGTGTGAGTACAAGGGTATACTAAATGATATGACAAAATACGGTTGCACGGTCAGACTCGTGTTGCTCCCGGGTCACTCGAGCATACGTTGGAATGAGGATTCAGACCGTCTGGCAAAGTTGGGTTCGGCAACTGAACCGTATGGACCCCAAACAATACTACCTGTCCCAATTGCTATTGGCAAAAGGGAATTAAAATCGTTGTTGGAAAGCAAATTTATTGAATCGTGGAGGGGAACTCCTGGAATGAGGTGTATTAAGGAACATATAACTTGGCCTAGTGCACGGTGTACTAAGGAGCTTCTCTCCTTGGGAAAAAACAGCTGCGAATTGTGGTAGGATTGTTGACAGGATATTGTCACCTGAAGGGCCATCTTCATAGAATCGGTGTCGAAAACGACCTGACGTGTGGATGGTGTTTGGAGGAGGACGAAAGTGCCCAGCACTCAACGGACTGAAACATAGATATTTCGGAGATACAATCTTGTTATCGGAAGCAGTTAGGCAAGTTCAACTAACGATGCTGCTTGGATTTGTAAAGGCGGCCCCGAATGACATGCAGCTATGGTGGGATGTAAAGGGCCCAGTAGCGGCCTAGGCATCGATGATCTAGTATCACCATCCCTTTTTCATTCCTTTATTCACACTAAATTTGTTAAAGGATTTAGATCTTAAGGTGGTAAAATATATGGTTAAGATGTATCTATAGGGTGACTATACAATTCTTCGTTTTAGTGGAATATCCTCCACATTAATCTGCACCAAATAATTAGTGTGTTCTATTACAACCCGGATTAAAACTTAAATTTTTTCAGTGAATGTGGCCATTATAATTTAACCAATTCATGTTCATAACTACCACTATTCCTTAACCTGGAACTTGAAACTTTACTCCATCTCTTATACCATTATCAAAAAAACCTTAAAGTAAATTCTATCTTATAATTATACGACATTTGAATATTTTAATAACCACTTAAAAATTACAAAGAATTTTTTCCTTTTTTTTCCGCCGGATCTTATCCTCTCCTTATTATACGGACCATTAAACGTAGCTTTAAAAGGTAAAGTCTCTATTTAATCTAGCACACAATAATTTTCCCTCGCTGGGATTATCGCTTCGAGAAAATCTATTTCTAATAAATCAAATAAGTTTACGGAACACCTGAATCAAAACGAAGGAAAATATATTTTTAAAACCAATTCCAGTCAAGGAAATATGATTTATAGCTAGGTGGTAATAAACGTTGTAATAAACGCCCGAAACGATTTGGTACGTACACTTATACATCAAATTTAAATTTGTCTAAATTGCTTATTGGAATATTTAGTTTCTGAAAATTTGCATGACAGGGAAGGGTTTCAAAAAGTAGTTAGCCATTAATTACCAGCTCGATCTATAGAATTTGTCCTTTATTCCATGACACTAATTCTTATTATACAATCGATATTGTCCAAGTTCAACAGATCACGATCGCCGTAAAGTATAAAAGCATTTGGATATTGCCAATTAAATTATAAAATTAATTTTAGTTTGAAGTAATGAAGGCCAAATAATTTGTAATTTTACGATCATTCTTAATTTAAATTAAGCTAGCTCTTCCATAGAACTGACACCATAACTGTGAATAGAATTGCTAAAACATACTTAAATGCTCTTAAAAGAAGTTTGTTACTCAGAGTGATAATAATTCAACTAAAATAATTTGAAATGGGATCATGAAGCTGCGATAAATAATGTTTGCCTACGTTTCGCTTTAATTTAAAGGGTTTTCAAGGCTCTACAATAAAAATACATATGTACAGTAATAAAAAGGAAACAATACATACAGGGTATGCAACGACAAAATACCGCGATGGATTTCTCGAAAAATAGACTTGGAAAAAATTTTTAATTTGGCAGTTGATTAAAATCGACGAGGGCAATTCGGCAAAAACATTTTCAAGATGGTGGCACTTCTAGTTAGAATACCCTATATATTATTTTATTTTTAGATCTTGCGCAAAATTATAGACATATTTCATATATAATGTTATATACCTAAGTCTTACTGTTTATGACATATTTTAAATGTCAGAAATGGCATTCGCAAGTCTAAACATAACTAGCGATTTATCCTTTATGAAAGCCTTTATTATTTATTTGGAGACAGCTGCCCTTTAAAAAAAAAGATCTTAAGAGATGTGCCTTGGTAGAACAAAGAGATAGCAAGGCTCAAGGCCAAATTAAAACAACTCTTCAACAATGAAAAACATTTCTGAAGTTGAGAGGAATAGCTCTCACTGAATATAATAAAGAACTTTGACTTGCTAAAAGAAGGACGTGGAGGCAAACGTGCGAGAATATAACAGAGTGAACTTGCTCCACCAAAGCGGCACTAAATGTCCACTTAAAGGAACACTCTAATAGTACCGGGTTTATTAAAAAGACGAGCGGAGAATATAGAGAAAAAACAAAACAAAAAAAGTTTCATTCTACAGACTCACTTCCTAGGATTTAATTCTATAAATGAAGGTGAACTACAAAAGGCTCGAAGAAAAGAAGCTATGTACAGCTTCAATAATTTCAATAGACGTCTAGCAAGAAAAACCTTCACATTTATTTAAGTAAAATGAGCGATTAAAAGTTTTATGCTTTTCAGATCGTTCGGAAACGACGAAATCTTTCCAGCCCTATTACAAAGGGGTCTGGAAATAATACTCCTCCTGCTGGAGGAGTTATTTAAATCCAACTGCTTTTTAGGTTATATACCTCAAGCATGGGTAGAGGTCAGAGTGACGTTCATATCGAAAACGGAAAAGCACCCATCAGATAAACCAAAATTGTATCGCCTAATCAGCCTCATATATTTCCTCCTAAAAGCAATGGAGAAACTTATGGTTCAACATCTAAGAAGTGAAACACTTAAACAGAAACTGTTACACATAAAACTATTTGCTTATCAGGCCGACATATCCACAATCAATGTCGTACACCATCTGGTGGATAATCTGGAAAAAAGTTTGAGGATAACGTCTCGCATGAATCAATAATCAAAGCTTTGGAAATGAGGCAAACGGAGACTCCGCTGATAATATGGATTCAATTAATCACTGCATATATTGGCAACGAAGCGACGACAATCACAGTCAAAGGATACCCTAAATGGGGAGGTTTATCACCTCTACTGTGATTTCCGGTCATGGACAGTCTGTTGAGCCAACTGAACGACTCAAAATTCACAACGTAAGGTTGTGCTGATGACTCATTGCAAACCATATGCAAACTGCCTTAAATAAAAATAGCAATTGGTTCGTCAAAGACCGACTACACGTTAATCCCAACAATGCAGTTCTCGTTCCATTTACAAGAAGACGAACCCTCCAGTTTTAAATGGAACAACACTGAGCTTTCCCAAAAAGGTTAAATATCTGGCAGTAATAATAGACCAAAAGCTGACCTAACACAGCCATATTGAAAAGATTCTAGAACAAGCAATAGCGGTAAGCTGGATTGAGGCCGAAAATGCTCTTATGATCATAGAAAATAATCATCAAACCTATGGTCATATATGCTTCCTTAGTAAGGTGGCCCAAGATATAAGAAGCAGCTAGAAAAAACTCAAAAAATACAGAAGTTAGTCTGTGTAGGAGTTACAGGGGCCGTGCCATCATGCCTAACCGCAGAAATAGAGGCGATATCAAACATCCTTCACTACATAAAGCTGCGTAAATTAGTTTGCCTGATTTAAATTTAATACGAATATAAAAAAAACATAGATACCAAAACTTTTCCACAGCAATACTAAGCCGACGATGGCACAAATAAAAATGTACCACTTTGGTCGCTACAAAAATTGAATAGGATTTATTAAATTCCAATTTGATATTATATTTTAGTTACTTTATCCTATTACTTTTCAATGATTATATATGATCAATAAGGAAGATATTTGTACATTCATTGTGTAAAACACAACAATTAAAATAAAATTTAATTGTATATAGAATAGAATGCATAATTTATGGAATTAAAAGGATTTAATGTTGTATCTAGATACCATAACCACAACACAAAAGAAAAACAAAAACCACATATAGAAAAAAAAAATGAAAATAATTTGTTGGGACATTCAATTGCTTAAAGTTTGAGAATGAAAATTTCAAATGGTTGAAACAAGGAAAAATTAAAATGTGTAGAGATCAAAAAAGTCTGGTCTATTTGGGCAATTTAATGATTAAATTTAAATAAGAAGTAGTGAGATTCTCCATATCCTTACTAGTATTAACTGAGTCATATTTCTTATAGCAATCGTTCGATTGAATACCGATAAATTTCGCATTATCAAAATAAAAAGTGTGTCTCTTTTCAGAACTATAAACTACTCAAGCCGTAAGATTTACTATATTTTTCTTTTGAGAGGTCCTCTTGTGTTACACGTATCTTAATATAACGACCAGTTTGCCTGATGTATGACTTGTTACTTGATGTACACGGAATTTTATGAACCATATATATTGTTCCGGAAGGCCTTTTTTATATTTGTAAACAGAAAATCCAAATTAAGGGATACCTTTAATTATACAGACTTCTTTAAGTTCACCATAAGAAGCAAAGACTTTCTCCTAGTCGCCCTTTCGATCTTTGTCACTTATATTAACAATATGAAGCCGATAGCCATCAGGATCTCTGTCCGAAACAGTAGTGTAAGTACAGTGGCTTTATACATGCGCCTCTTGGCCACACTTCCAACAACGAATTTTTATCCTCTACGAAAGGTTGTGCTATTCTTGTCATGTGTTTTTCGTTTGTTCAAAAATTCTTCCAACTCTCTCAATAGCCTCATGAAAATCTCCTCGGTCTTCAGATAATCTCGGAAAACGTTGACTCTTCTTATGATTCTTCTGATCCACCTTTATTACACATATACTGGCTACCTTCCCGATTTGCAAATATAATTAATGCACCTGTTTGTGGATTCTTATCATCTCATGTTGTACTTCGCCAAGTACGTTTTCTCTAATTTTGCCAATCTTTTATTGCATTTCTTCCTGTATACGCGTCATGTTTTCATGATTGCTCTAAGTTCTTGTCTCATGTCCTTCAGGCTTGTTTTTAGTTCTTGTTTTATATCATCTTGGCTTGTCTTTAATTCTTGTTTTATATCATCTTGGTTTATCTTTAATTCTTGTTTCATATCATCTTGGATTGTCCTTAGTGTCATCAATTCTTGTTTTATACCATCTAGATTGTTCATCCTACCCTCTTGGTTTATCTTAAATTCCTATTTTATATCGTCTAAATTTTTCTTCATATCTTCTTGGCTTTTCTTCGTATCTCCTTCGTTTGTTTTCATTTCCTGTATCATCATCAACATCTGATTTAAACTAATGTGAAGTTATTTTTCAATTTTTGATTTTTGTTTCCTAGTTTTCACTGGTATATAATTTCAGTTCACTTTTTTTTTTTTAATTTTCTAACCTGAACTAACCTCTTCTGAATTTGATCGCACCTTTGACACCAATTTGTTCCGGAAGGCCGATCCTTGAACATACACTGTATTATTGAACACACTCTATTATTTCAAAAGCTTTTTATTGTCAACTTCAATTCATGACACTTGTCAAATATTTCCAAGTTGCCCTGACAAGCTCTCAAACTAAATTGTCCACGAAAGCCGATCTTGAACCTTTATATACCCTTTTGGTCAGTACCAGAACACTAGGGAACTTTCTAGATGGGTTTTCTTACATGGTCTAACGAAAATAAGAAAAAGGAGTAATTCTGACTATTTGTATACCTTCTGTCCATGTTAAAAATAAGGAAATAGAATTTACTAAAAAGTTCCAGATCTTCTTTCATCGACGTCTCATGAAAAAATTAACAAAAGGTAAAATTAAATAAATAAATTACAAACTCGTAGAACATAAACCTAAAACGCTACAAACTATCCACACAAACTAATACTGTAACATGTAAAACGCTATACATATATATATATATATATATATATATATATATATATATATATATATATATATATACATATATAATCGAAGGTTTTCGGGTATCCCGTGTATGTTCTTCTCAGAACAGGAAGGCAGCTGAAGTTTCCGTGAAATCTCATTCACCATTTTCAAAGCTCCCTGTAGGGGGCGAACAGTTGTTGGTCAGTCATTTGAGGAAATGTCCTTTTCTCAACTCTTTTGAAGCCTATTTTTTCATTTTTTAATGTAAATTTTCATATTCTGAAAATCAAAATAGCGAAAAAAAGTAAATTATATATTATAATGTATCGCTCTAGGATTAATATTTATGAAGATATAATGGAAGAAATGATACGAAAATACAGCTATTGTCTATGTAAGCAGTCTTAGTGCCAGGTAGTGCTCCATCCAATAATCTACCAACCATTCTTTTTCTAACCTAAACGAGGATTAGTGGTGTGAAAGATCCAGCCGCGCTGCATCAGCTGAGGGTCGTTAATTTTCCTCTTTCCGTACTTGAAATTGCACCCAACTCCACTACTTGACAATATCCTTAGAGGCTTATTATTTGTTACCTAAATACCAGAGTCGTCCATTCTATATATCAGGGTTACGTCAATGGCATGTTTGTCTCTTTCATTTCCAGTGAATCAAAAAATCTGTATACTTGAGGTGTATTAAAACCTCATGTTCTAGCAATTGATGTGGTTTTGGCTGTCTGATAGTCAAATTAGTATGGCGTGTTTTTAAACCTAGATATCAATCAATTCCAGCACCGCTGTCTTCAAAAGGTTGAATAATATTGATTTTTCTTTTTATTTCAAAAACTTACTTGGAATAATATACCAATAATTCGATGTATTGAGCATCATCAAACACTTTCTGATATCGTCCGAGCATTTTTTCACCACTTACCTTTTTGAAGGTCTTTACATGGTAGAGAACGTGATACCATACTTCTTTGCGACCGCGGAAACTGAAGTAGTATTGGATTCTTCCATTGTAATTTGCATGGATTCCTCACTCTTGGATGCCTGTCCCGTTTTTCTTTTGTATTAATTCACCATCTAAAAATTATTCAAAAGACTTATTATAAAACTGTATCAGGGCTTTATTTTATCCATTTTGCCCAAGAGTATATTTATTATTTAAGGAATCATAGCCTTAAAAACATAAAAAAATATTCCGGCATTTTTATCTCTTTTCAAAGTCAGATAGTACCCACATGATATGATATTATTAACAATATGATAGAGATAAAAGTTTTTTACTAATCAAAAGATACATACCCCTAATTTTTTAACTAATTCACTAAATTTTCACAACTCGGGCTCCCCATCGAAACTGATCAAAGGAATGTTCAAGTACTCTCGGCATACGTACACATTGACACTCATGTTTCATTCGACAGTATACGAGCGCTTAACAATTTTAAGCCACACTCTCCTAATGCTTTTGAAAACCAACAAGATTAAAATCATTTAAAGGAGATAATATAGAAAAATAAAATTATCACAAAAGTTTTTTGTATCATTCTTAGGCAAAATACTTTTGTAGTGTTCCTCGTACAATCTCAATTCCCTTAAAGTTGAGTTCGTGATGGGACTAAAATGCATTCTGTGTATTCTTTTCCGTAATATTATTTAAATACAAAAAAGGGCGCACAGAATACATTCCCTGGCGTTACACCATTCCAGTTTCTCCATTCATATTGTTATCACTCGTATTTTCTTCAAGTTTATCACTTCCCGTGTGCAGAGGCATTTACAAAAAATTTTCACCTTCGAACACAAATCCCATATTTATCTTTGCCGGCAGCCTACGAAAGGTTGAATATAAAGTTTGGAAAACGTGTAAGTAATTTATTATTAACCTCACATACTGGTCGAATTGAGAAAAGGGCCAAAAAGGATTGAATACTACTCCACTTATACTCCGGATTCCCGCCAACATAAAATATCTTTTGGGTAATCTTGTCACATGTAAGGTTTATCTAAAATTTATACGTCCCGGTGAACGTGATCGGGAAAACCTCCTAAATTCATATTTAAATGTTCACTTAGCCTTTTTAGACGTTACCGTTAAATTTAGCGAAAGCTGCTGGATTTAATCTGGACGTATGAATTCGTAAAAATTACAAGTTAGGTTTAGTATAGATTTATTACAAAGCTCTTAGGGTAAAATAATCAATATCCTTAATTACATAGCACTATTAACAGTAACCAAATGGATACTGCTAGCAACACTAAAACCCTGTGTCTTTGGTAGCTAAAAATTTAATACGTATTAAAACTTCACTGGTTTAGAGGTTTTATAAATACATAATACTTAGCATGCTATATTATCTTCATATTTTATTTTCAGGTAATAGAGCTGTCTTTTCATAAATAATATTTTTTTGCATTACATGATTCTGTAGTGTTTCACATATCTGCCCGTTAATGCTACCATAATTTTTATAATCAGAAATGTTTGTTTTCTTTTAAAAGTTGTCATTTAATGTCGTGTAATAAATGTAGGAAATACCACTGATTGGTCATCTTCCCTTGATTCTTTCCATTGCAAAAGAATGCTACTTTTTAGTAGATGCGCCACCCCGTGGCATACTGGGGAAAACCTCAAAAGTAGAGCGTTTAAAAATCGTTACAGACAATAATTTTGATGCATTTGATACATATTGTAACGGATTTTATAGCAGTATATACTTCATAGTGTTAGTTTGTACGGTTTTAGATTTATTTTCTAAGAGTTTATAATTTATTTAATTAATTTTATATAGACGTCAAGGAAAGAAGGTCTGGAACTTTTTAGTAAACTCTATTTCCTTGTTTTGAACATAGAACGTCTGACAGAAGGTCTAGAAATCGTCAAATTACTCCTTTTTCCTAGTTTTATTACACCATGTAGTATGGAAATACTTCTAGAAAATTAGGGAATCTTCTGATGTCGACCAAAAGGGTACATAAAGGGTCCAGATCGGCTTTCATAGACAGTTTAGTTTGAGAGCTCGTCGATGCAACTTGGAACTATTTCACAAGTACTAGAATATAATAGGGTGTGTTCAGTAATACAGTGTGTGTTCAAAGATCGATCGTCCGGAACAATATATATATATATATATATATATATATATATATATATATATATATTTATATATATATATATATATATATATATATATATATATATATATATTTATATATATATATATATATATATATATATATATATATATATATATATATACATTAAAATGGCCATTAATGAATATAGGAAAGGACCGTTTAGCCGGATTAAAAGATATTACATATAAACAAAATGGAGAACTACTGAAAATATTTTGTGCAAACAACAATATGAGAATTAATAACACTTTCTTCAAACATGATATGAAGTACAAATACACATGGCAGAATACAAAAGGGTAACAGTCGGTATTACACTAGATTATCACTAACAGAGAAGTCGCCCCTCAAACAATACTAGACGTAAGAACTTTAAATGGCGCCTACTCTGGAAGCAATCATAAGATGGTACTTTGCAAAATGAGACTAAAAATGCCTAAGGCCCCAAAACCTAAACCGCAAATGTTTAGCAAATTCAACATCGAATCACTAGAAGACTAAACTATACAATACCTATACGAAGATCAATTAAACCAAAAAATAGTACAAAGCCCAGTTAATATCAAAGACAACATAAACCAATAATGGAAAACAATAAAAAATAACATATTAGACGCCGCCATGGAAGCAGTCGGAAAGAGACAGGTAAATGTCAATATAATCAATAGAACACCTTGGTTTACGCTGGAAGTAAAGGAACTAGCTAAACAAAAGAAAAATGCATACATTTAATATATACGAAATAAAATGCCTGAAAACTGGAACAAGTACTGGAGGGAACGGAACGAGGTAAACGCAAAAATAAAGGACTAAAAGAAAACCATTGGGAAAGGTTCACAAAAGGGATGGAGAGAGACATGTACGGAAGCCAGAGAGAAATATGGGGAATGTTAAGAAGAAAAAGCTTGAAGTCAAAGATACCGTGAGAAGTAATAAAATCACATTAGAGCCGTGGGAAACATACTTTAAAAACCTATATAAGGAAGAGGAGAACATGGAACTAACAAATGACAAGATAGAAAACACCTTAAAGTCCCTTAAGAATAGAAAAAACCCTAGACCAGACGATATCACTAATGAGAGGCTTAAATACGGAGGGAAAAAGATATGGAATAAAATATTGACCCTATTCAAGAATATCATAGAAGAACAAAAAATACCGAATGAATGGAAGAATAGTGTAACAATACCCATTTTTAAAAAAGGACAGAAAACGCATCCAGAAAACTCTCGAGGAATAACATTGCTTCATAGCATTCTCAAAGCATTCAAAAAAACTATACTGGAAGAAATCACCAAAATCCTAAGTATACGAGAAGAACAACAAGGTTTCAGAAAGAACAGATCCACTATTGACGCAATATTCACTGTCAAACAAATAACTGAAAAATCCCTAGAATTCGATAATCCTGCGTACATGTGCTTCGGCGATATGACCAAGGCTTTTGACAACTTAATATACGATATTAACATCCAGTGCACAAAAAAAAAATCAGAGTGGGACATATAACAATGGAAGACATATATGTAAACACAGGAATTAGACAGGTCGATTCGCTCAGCCCCTTCATATTTAATCTAATAATGGATAAAATAATAAAAAATCTCCCCAGAATAGCTGGATACAAAATTGGAAACACATTCTTCCATACCGTCTGCTATGCGGACGATGCTGTTCTTATTGCAGACTCTGAAGATAATCTCCAAAGACTACTGCACTATTTTAACACTAAAGCGAAAGAATTAAATATGCTCATCAACACCGAAAAGACCAAATGCTTAGTAACATCCAAAGAACCAATACGATGCAAATTAGAAATCGACTCCAAAATTGTCGAACAGGTATATTACTTCAAATATCTGGGAGCAGAAATAACGAACCATGGAAACATTTTTAAAGAAATAAGAGAGCCAACAATGAAAGCTGCTAGAATTTCAGGATGCCTAAAAGAAATTGTCTGGAAGAACAAATACCTTAATTTCGGAAGCAAAACTAAGATATATAAAACGACTCTGAGACCCATCATAACATACGCGGCAGAAACAAGAACAGATACAGGCAGAACTCTACAAATGATGAGAACAGTCGAAATGAAAACATTAATAAGTATACAAGGCAAAACTCTACACCACAGAATATGGAATGACGATATCAGACAACAATGCGGGACACAGGACATAGGAAGGTGGGTTAGACAAAGGCGAAGATTCTGGAACAAACATATAGGGAGAATGGAGGACGATACACTCGTTAAAAGCGCAAAAACGAATAACCCAGTAGGAAAAAGATCACGGGGAAGACCACCAAAACGATGGCAAGAATGCTGGACCTCATCTTCCGGAGAAGACGTGATGGCAATGAACAGGCAATAGCCTACTAGCATGGTTAACTGTGTTAGAAACGATTATTTTTGCAGTTACTGTACAGTATGTTTTAAATTGTTTTAAGGATCCACAGATTATAATCGTATACTATAGTTTAAAAATTGTTTAAACAAATGTAATAACAATTACTTAAATAATTTATTTTTACTATTCAATAAACAAAAGCAATGAAATCAAATGATAATGTTTGCATTTATCTTGAGTTGTTTTTGCATCTCTGGAGTAAAACTAAACTCTAAGTTTATGAAAAAAATTTCTATACAAACGACTAAACAATTACCATAGATAATTTGGCATAAATCGTTAATGAACACAAGGAACAAAATACAAAGCGATAATTTTTGTTTTCTGTGAGCACTTCTTTATATATATTATTTTTAACTTTAATTCACAATTTTAACCTAGAGAGGCACACACTTACTGCAAAAATTATCATTCAATATTTTGTTCATTTTCTTATTAACGATTTATATCAAATTTTTTATAATAGTTGTTTAATCAATCGTTTATATATATTTTTTTGCAAATTTAGAGTTCGGTTTAACTAGTGCGATGTGTGAAATAACTGAAGACACGTAGTAAATGCAAAAATTATCATTTTGAATTTTTTTGTTTTATTTATTGAACAGTAAGAATATATATAATTGTTATTAATTTTTTTTAAACCATTTTTTAAACTATAGCATATAATTTAATCCTTGGGATCCTCTCAATAACAGAAAACATATAGTAACTTCGAAAATTATCGTTTTGTAGTTTGTAGAATTGTTTGAAAACATGTCTTTTTGGTTATATTCAAATTATTTTTTTTGTAATATTTGATGTAATATTTATAAATCTGACTAGACAGTTTTTTTCTCTATTCATGAGTGGCCATTAAAAAAAAATTATATCCACTGGATCAAAATTGTCATCGGTAGGGATTTTTGAACCCTGAATTTTGAGATTTTCCCGTTTATTTCATTTTTGGTCTAAACTGGACTAACCGCGAGGCTTTTTTGAGATTTTCTATTTTGGAGAAATCAACGCTCTATTAAAGGTGAGTTTTTAATTAAAAGGGTAGCGCATTTTTTATATCGTTGTTTAGATTTATTTTTGGGCTCACCCTCCTTCCTCCTCTTTTTATCATTGCCCACTTTTCTAGTTTTGGATTTCGTTATTTATCTCTTTTTATACCCCATAGGTATTGGCCTGGTTGACTGAAGAAAAGTTTTGATGTTCTTCATTAAGATAACTTCATTGTTTTCAATTGTGGTGGGAATTAATGTATGCAGGCTCTGGACTAAACTTTCAGTGACAACAAGTTTGAGAATGACAGCAACAGATATCAAGCATTAGCTGTGGCCAGGTCTTCATAACCTACCTAAATAACACCAAAAATAGGTAACCTAAATAACATCTCTTGCCTGAGCAGTTTTTTGATAACATTATTTATAGATGTAAGACTATCTCCATCTCCCACTTTGATCATTGGCCTAAAAGAATTTATGCTTAATGAACCATTCTCAAAGCAATTGAAACAATATGGTTTTAGTTACGTAGCCGAAATTCTTGCGTTTTATTTAAACTTCCAACATATGTCAGTTTTGAACCTTATAAAACTGAGTGGCGCCCTCTATTAAAGAATAAAGGATAGCCTCAACTATTTTTCTGGACTACGCAAAAAAGAGCTGCGGCACACATTGTGTGCTTTAATGTCCACCTACACTTCAAAATTTTAAATTCTATTAAATAATTTAATTGTATAATTTTTTAAAATTTGTATTACTTAATATTATTATAGCTAAATTACTTAAATAATATTGCTTAAAATAATTTTATCAATCTTTGAGTATTGTAGAATAAAAATAGAAACTTTACAGAAAATTTCAGTGTTAAAACACATTCCAATTAAAATTTAGCAACATTTAAGATTTGTAAGCAACATTGCTAAATGAAGGCATTAGACTGATTATGAAAATCACACAAATCGTCTATGTTAATCAACTAAGATAGTATAAACATGTACACAGGATACCTGTAGAATGACTACTAAAGGAAGCTTACATGTAGTTTTCAAGAAAAAAGAAGTTCTAGCAGACGCTAGAGGAAGAAGACAGAAAAGGTAATCTTGCAAAATAGAGAAATATGGAGACTGAAACTATTTATATATAGAAGATTTTAAATTAAATTATTTATTATAATTATACCATTCAAGTTGCTTATTACGAAAAAAAAAAATATAGGATATCCGGGAAAATGTGGAACATCTCCCGGATATGAAAAAATACGTGAAAGAAATACTACAAGTTCATATAAACTTTTGTCGTATAGGCCTCTTCTTAAGAGATATGGGCTCATTAAATTGTGCGACAATAGGAACAATTCATCTCCCATGAAGTAGTAAGGAAATGGACTGTTTGTTCCATCGTATTGCAATGGGAAACCTGAGGGAAAGCACATGCCAGGAAGACGATATAATTAAAGAGCTTGTAGTTGCAACTTTGCAAATTTTTGTATTAGGATATATTTCATGTCCAACGATCGAGAATCATTTGTTATAAATCTTCTGTAGGTACACGCATATAGACTTCATTAAACATGTCCTAAATGGCTGTGACTAAAGTCTCTCCTCTTAGAAAATGCAAAGAAGTTGCCACAAATGAACAGTCTAAAGTCAAGTACCTGTAAAATAGGGAGTAAATTAAAAATTGAAAACATAATAAATACAATAAAAATTAAATAAATAATTTTTAAATTGTAATTTATCCTTTTGATTTCAGCTACTAAATGCAGAGAAAAATGGAACAATCTTCATACAGTTTTATACTAGAAAATTCAGAAAGATATGATTATAATAAATAATTTGAGGGTGATCAGATATAGTACAGTCCTCAGAAGCACCACCAATGCCATCAACTTGCAACTTTCTTGCATCTTCAGAGATAGTATAAGTATTTCTACATAGCACTCCAATACTGCTTCTATGCAGGACTTCCGGTACAGCCTAGAGCAACGCGTCAAAAATAGAGAAAAATTTAATACATTCCCAAAAATTAATGATAAGTTTATTTTATCTGTATATATAAATAAAATTGAAGAGTCCCCCTATCTGCCTGTCTGTGTGTATAGGCCAAACTTCGAAACTGCTGAACTCATTTCAATGAAACTTTACAGATATGAAGAGGGGGTTATAAGGAGTGAGATATGCTGCTTCTTTCTGTCTGTCTGTACTAGCTAATCTTTGACACAGCTAAATTATTTTCAATGAAACTTAACAGATATGAAGAAGAAATTATCAGGAGTGATAGAAACTTATTTTTTGTCGGTCTGTTTGTCAGGATTGAGATATGCTGCTTTTTTTCTATGTGTCAATACATCCTAATTTTCGAAACTGCTGAATTGTTTTCGATGAAACTTTACAGACAGGAAGAAGAGGTTATCAGGAGTAATATAGATAGATTTTTTGTCTGTCTGTTTGCCCGGAATAAGTTTCGAAACAGCTGAATCCATTTCGATGAAAACTTATAGACCTTCAAAGGTGGTTGTTAAGAGTAATATAAGCTGCTTTTTTAATTGTTTTTAACAACTGCATTTAATTTTCACGCGGACAAAGTAACGGGTAAATGCTAGGGGGTAATACAAATTTATATGCCGAATTGTTATTGCAATTGCAAAATAATGAAAGCATCAGACAGCAAATACATTTTTGAGAGGTAAAAAACAAATCAAACTTTCAAGATAGTTTGTTTTATCCAGTTGTCAGATGAAAGGGGACTTTTAGAGACTAATTGCGTGAGGAGATTTAGATATAACATAGTCCAAAATGAAAATAGCCTAATGTTTGTCTAAACCCAACAACTGATATTTATGAAGTATCTGGAAATTTTCATATACTTAGTTAATTTTAATTTTATACTTGTTGTTTCGAAGCAATCAATTCACTTGAAATTCAAGCTTCGTGTTTCAGTTGACGAGCGTAAGATTGTTGGAATAATAACTGAATATTTACAGCTTGTTTAAAATCTAAAGGTAAAATTCCCCGAATAAATGTATGCTTAAATAATTGAGTAGTTCCGGTAAGACTGCAGGCTTAAGTCATTAACGTAAAGGGAATAACGCAGACGAGACAGATTAAATTTTATGTCGTTCAGTAAATCGACGAGCAATGTCTAAAAAGGCCAAGAGAGCATTTAAATATGAATTTAGTGGGGTTTCCCTCTCACGTACTCCGAGACGTATAAATTTTAGATAAACTTTACGTGTGACAAGATTGCTCAAAAGATGTATTATACTAAAGGAATTCCAGGTTTAAAGGTGATATATTTTTTAATTTTGTATTGAAATGGTCAATAACGAAATCATAGTTAATCATTTATTTCTCGAAAAACCTAAACAAGTTAATACAAAGTCTATAAAAATAATTCATAGAATATGTGTGTGATGATTTTAGAATATTATAATATTACACCATAAATGCTAAATGTTCAAATGTGTCAATTATGATTTACAAAATTGTTAGTTCACGATCGTGGAGAGACTATGTTCATCCACAGCTGAATGTAGGCCTTCTCTCTGCTATTCCAACGATGCCTGTCCTGTGTCACTTGTCTTCTTCTTCTTCCCATTTCTTTAGTGCAGGCATAAAATGCCTGTTTTTTCTTCCTCCCCTTCGCCTAATTGGGCCTTAAATTGTCGCTGCATGTTTTTCGAAATCGCCCTACAATTCTGTGACCTAATGCTGACTTGTCACATGCTACCCTAAATATTCTCGAGTCACCCATGAGACTGATATAGTTGTTCCATTCCATCTTTCTCTTCAATATCCAGTCGTTTATATTTTCCACTTCAGGCAATTCTGTGGTGTTCTTGCTTCGCTCTCTGTTCATTAGCATTTTTCTACTTATCTTCGGTTTTTTCCATCATCAGCTGAATTTTTGTTGTGTCAGGTCATGTTTCTGCAATGTATGTCATTATTGGTCTAATCTGGTCTTATAGATTCTGGCCTTCGTTTCCACGCTATGTTTATTTTTCCAAATGGTGTTATTTATAATAGCTGCTGTGTTAGGTTGTTCTCGAATCTCTACTTCGACATCTCTATAGCCAGATATTTCTACTCCCAGATACTTTTATCTCTTACTAAACGATTTTCCCTTTCGGTGACTTTGAGGTGCTCATGCATTCTGTCTTAGAAGCAAATATGATCATATTAAGTGATTTCGCTGTTCGGTTGAATGCTTGTAATAGTCTTTATAGGTCACCCATTGTGTATTATCTCATTTTCCTTACTCTCATTATTATCTGATCCATGATAACATCAAAGAGAAGCGGGCTTAAAGAGTCTAATTGTTTTATTCCTCTACAAACTGGAATCGGATCTGTAAGTTCTCCATTGCTCCTGGCTTGAACTTGGTTGTCAGAATATATATTTTTGATAGTTTTAATTAGGTTTTGTGGAATTTGCTCACCATAAAGAAGATCTAATATATCTCAAAGCTGGACACGGTCAAAGACTTTTTCAAAGTCTATAATATATATATATATATATATATATATATATATATATATATATATATATATATATATATATGCTTGCTCGTTATATTCGATTGATTTCTCCATTATATGTCTTAACACGAAAACCGCATTGGTGCATGACCTACCCGATCTAAACCTTTGTTGTTCATCTGATAGAGTGATTAAGGCTATTAATTTTATTTGTTATAATTTTCGTTGTTAGTTTTAGAGTTGTATTAAACAAAATTTATTTCCCTGTACTTCCTTGACAGCCTTGTCACCCTTTTTAACTAAAAGGATTGCAGCACTCATCTGGGAGTTTATGATGGAAAAGAAGTTTACGGATTAGAATTGCTAATCGTATTGTAAGGCTCTGTTCATCATATTTGAGCAGTTCATTTGTAATGTTATCTGGATCAAGCCTTTTTCTGTTTTCTAAATGGGAGAGTGATAGTCGTACGTCAAGTTCTTCTATTTCTATAATTTCGTTGGTAGTTATTTCAGACATGCCCATTTCAGTTATATTATTGTCTACTTTATATAAATCTGTGAGATATTCAACCTATGTTTCATTATTGATTCGACTTGTTTCATTAGGCTCTTTCACTTCTTTTCGTTGATTTCTGCATAGTCGCCATATTTGCTTTTGAAGCCAATAAAAATCATTTTCCATTCGTTTCAAGAAATCTTCCTAATACTTATTTTTTATATGTATAACTAACAGTGGTATTTTTTAAGTCAACCATGAAGTTTTGTGTGGTATAATTTTGGATTTGTTATTTATCCTAATACCTTCTTTAGCAGCTTATTTAATTATGTTCTTCATTTATTCGATTTTTGTCGATTTCTCAATTTATTTAATTCTTAGTTAACACTTTGAGCACCTCCGTCGACAATATCGCGGCTCTTATGAATTTGATAACATCTTATTACTTTGGACCCAAGTCTTTCTGATTTTCCATTATTACTGTAGTAGTGTACTGATTGATTTTCAGACCATACGAATTAAAAAATTTCTATAGCTCTCTCCAGGGAAAAACGCCTAGATTGATGAGAAAAAAGCACAACAAATTAACGGACGAGGAACTAGCAAATACGTTGACAATGAGGAACTTGAAATAAGCAATGGAAGTGACAGTAGATTAGCTGATTCTGACATAGAAATAAGCTCACATTTTAATGATAAAAATTGTAACAACCACTTATCTGAAAGTGTGAAATAAGTTTTATAGGGTTTATATGATACGAAGTTTGTTTTGTAATGCTCATGTAAACCACTGATTTTCAAAATGGTATATGGAACCCTAGGAGTCGACTGTAACTTCCAAGGGAACCATGTCAACGGAAAAAGAAATTTGAATGAATGAAATTTAAATCGTGGCTCACGAAATTGGATCCTATTTCACCAGAATATTAACTAAATTCAGGGGTTCCGTAAATGTTATAATGTACCTAACAAAGTTTGTACCTCTTCACTTACATAGTACTTAGCATAGACAAAGAAATATCTATTTAAAATTAAAGTATATTTATTATATATTGTCTAAGTAACTATTCGCTTTGTGATCATACTACTTGTAACTTATAAAAACTTGCGCATTTAATAGAAACACATAGCGCTTACTTAGACTTGTTTAATTCGTCTATTATTAATACGATTGTAGAAGCGAACATTGTTCATTTGTTTTCTGAATAGGGAACACCAAATATTTTCAAAAGAAAATAATTATTGTTTAAGGGAGCACCCAACTTTAGACGTATGAAAAAAGATAATTTCTGGGATTTCTCTTTACAATTCCTATTAAAGATGTCAATGTAATTTTCTTTAATCTATAATAATGCATTATTGAAGTATGTGAAAAACTTATTTTTATTGATATATTTTTAATAAAAAAAAGTACCTTAACATCGAGTGTCAAAAAAGTTAAGTCACTAGCGTTAGGGGTTCATCTAAAAAATACAGTTCCATAATTAGAAAGCTTGTGGCTATTGTCGGTAGTAAAATTCTGAATTTTCATGCTAGAATAAAGAAAAGAGCGAATATTTAAACAAAAAGATGCAAAACGGCGTTTTTCTTGTATATTTCGTGACGGGAAAAATAGTTAATAGGAATATTTTGCCTTCGTTTTACTAAAAAACATAGCCATATATGTCTACAAAACGTAATTAAAATTTGAAAAGGATCATTACAATGATTTTTTATGAAAAATCGGTTTTGGCTTCCGGCTCTTCATTAATCTCATATTCTTCTGACTGTCATCACTTTGCTGGATTGTGGACTCTCTGGAACCTGCAGCCATTCAGAAACGACCAAAATCGCACACGCATGCAATAAGCAGAAGACATGCATACTCAGTCGAACATTCTGGTTTTTTACCATATCTACAAGATACCACCATAAAATGAAAACTATCATATGCATCATTTTCTTCAGGAAAGAACTTCATGTATTATTCGAAATATGTTAAAAATATTATTTTTATTTTAAACTAAATAAATATGTATCATTATTTTTGATATATAAATAGATATATTCCTGAACTTTTTAATGTAACATACAAAAAGTCTTACCTTGAAATAATTAGCGAGCTCTCCTGGGTACACATATGAGACTTAAGCTTAGTATGGTGTTTTGAAATATAAGGTCTAATCTGATTTATAAGTAAGAAAGAAAATTTCCAATTGGTCATCCGATAAAATACCTGGAACTTCTAAGGATACATTTCCAATTACTTCAAAAGTACCTTTTTCATTGCGTGTTCGCTTTCACATAAAGTACACCCAATACCTTTTATTTAGGTTATCAATATTCGCAATTCATAACAAAGTAAGAACATCTTCATCCTCTGATGATGACGTGATTGCTACTGATAATTATCGCTAGGTGGGCACCTGGATTAGGCCTCAGCTGTCAAAAATACATTTAAGATGATAAAATGGCCTGATAGGGCCCATTACATTCTAAACTATCGCATTTGCAAATACAGCACCTGAACCTGCTTGACTGCTTTGAGTAATAATATTTTATTTCTGAAATATATCTGCCTTAGTTCGTTGACTGATGGGCACTCTCTAAAAACCTGGTCAACAGTTTCATCCTCTAGACACAATACCAGGCCTTCCGTCAGTCCTATGCAAGGAAGTTGGAAGGGATAAAAGGAAGGAGAATACCCTAAATTAAATTTGGTTCTGCATGTAACTCTGTACTATCCTCAAGGTGGCTATGCTGCACTTGCGCAGTAGGTCAAGGGACAGGACTGGATTTGAGAAACCTCTTATTATGTTATTATATTGAAAAATTACAATTTAAAGTTTAGGTTATAAACCGACTAATAAAATAAACACTGCCTTAGAAGAAATTTAAACATAATTCGAAATAAAATCTTATCTTATTTACAATGTTAAAAATGATCTGGCCATAGGGATTAACTATATGTTACTCTTCCTTTATGTAATTATTAAGTAAAGTGTTTTCCATGTACCTTCTAAACTTTAATATAATTAATTTCCGATCAAAAAAAAAAATGAAATGAAAAAAATGATAAAAACTACACACTAACGCAAACAAAACTTTAAAATCATCGATCTATTAAAAGATCATCAGTATAATCTTACATATTGATGTAATACAAAAAACGTAGATACTTACCGACAATTTCCGAGATCGAACCACGCGATTTACAAAACAATACCATACACTGATGCATTGTTATAAATAAAGTCTATACCAATGTCTTGACAACATACATAAATATAAATTCCGAAACTTAACTAATGACACTGCACCGCACAGCAAAGAAAATAAGCGTCGAGGACGATAACAAACAACCGCATTAAAGATAAAAAATTCGTCGAGACGCCGATCGTGTTGCAAACTCTGCTCTGGTTTCCGGTTCTCATATTGCCAACTTCATGCAACCAATTTACTACGAAATTTCTTTTTGCGCTTGCTCCACATAGCCAGTCGATGTCAATTTATGACATTTATTTTCTGCATGGTGGAACAGTTTATTAGGCATTTAGCCTATTTTTGTAGGTTTCCATATCCCTTCCAACTTCCTTGGTTCTATGAGGGATACTTCTTGAATAACCCCAGCTAAAGAAGCTCCTACTGAGCCGCACTTTAGATACAATTAATATTAAATTTTCCTAAAAGGTGACGCTAACTGTGTGAACGCTCGTATTTATTTTGAGCCTTTTTACGATGTTGGTAGATATTAAAATCAGATTGTTTTGAAAGTATAATAAATTTCTAATAAAGATGCTTAACTTCGTAATTTTTTATGTAATAAAATCAGCAGTAAAATGTGGCATTTTTTTATATCCCCGGGAGAGATTTTAATATGATTTTGTTTTCAAAATATGTATATTACGGAAAGTAATAATGAAAGAATGTCAAACATCTTGAAAATTAAGTTCGTTTTATGGAAAATTTATTTATGTCTATTAAAAAGTTTTTCTTAAACAATCTACTTCATGGTGAATTACTGAATAATAAAGTTAATTTTAAACTAAAAATTCCGCAAATTTTAATATTTAAACCAATAAAAAAATTATGGAAATTAGAACAAATATCATCTTGTGGCGTAGTAAGAACAATTGCGGTCAACTGATAGGTCATGATATTGAAGACTAAGAGACTAGAACCTCTTTTTGTATTAATAGGGGGCGCCACTCAGGTCAAACACTCAGAAAAACTTTCCGAATAGGTATGTTGAAGCTTCAATTAAAACACAAAAGTTTCAACTACGTAACTAAAACTATGTTGATGCTGGACCTTTAGTTGTTATAGTAAATAAATTTAGTATGATACAGTACGAAAAATTATGGTTAGAAGAGTATGAAAATTTCTCTGGACCAAACGATCAAATATCATATCGAGATAGCAACAAATTTATGAGTGAGTTAAAGTAATAAATTGCATATTCTTAAGAAGTAAAATGGCAAAAGCTTTTGATACTTGTAATCTTAGTAAAAGTTATATAGGCCTGTCCATTGGTAGAACTTGATTTTAGGCGGCTATCCTTTTCGAACCTGTTGTTTTGGAGCCTTATTCCACGTCAACCATAAAAATTCTGCTTATTCAGGTATTGATTTTCTCATAAAAACAGGAACTATAAGTGGAATATCACCCCAATTTAGAAAAAATAAAATTTTTCTGATTTTACCAACTGAATCCAATGGAATACAGGAAATAATAAAAGCCAATAACTAAACTTGAGAAATTAACAGAAGTAAAGATAGCACTGGTCATCAAGATGATATGTCAGGCTTAAAACTCACTTCTGAGAGGCGTAAGTAACATGCAACAAACCAGACACAAACCTTTCTTTTCTAAAGAGAAACGGAATACAGAAAAGAATAAAAACCAATAACTAAACTTGAGAAATTAACACAAGGGAAGATAGCACTGGTCATCAAGAGGATATGTCAGTCTTAAAACTCACTTCTGAGAGGCGTAAATAACATGCAACAAATCAGACACAAACCTTTCTTTTCTAGAGAGAAAAGAGATGCCATTTATGCAAGTCATCTTCACAAGATCGTCATCATGGATAATCCGGCATGTAAATGACTTCTGGAGATAGACGAAACTGTTGACTATATTCTTAGAGAGTGCCCATTACTTGACAAACTGAGGCAGATACATTTCGAAGATATAGTGTTATCATCGGAAACCATCAGGTAAGTTAAGTTAACGAAGATGCTTGGATTCTGCCTCGAATGCTTTGGGTAGCCGAGAAGGGCTGTAAAGGGCCCAACGATACCTAGACATCAAAGGCTTAGTTACCTTCACAATCATTTATTCAAACATTTTTAGCACAGGATTTTTTTTAAAGCCGAAAAAGTAAATACATTTTTCTGTAATATTTTGAGTGTTATTTTTATATTCACGCTTAATTTGCGCCTAACATCATGTAAGCCAATCTGTTGCTTCAAGAATGTGGAATAGATTTTTGGAGACCAGTGATATAAGAAGGAGATCACTTAGACCCTGTGCACTGATTAAAATCATAAGAGGATCATATTTTAGAAATAAATATCAATCAAAACTCATATTTTGCTGTTCTTCAGATCTACAGTACTACTATATTGACAAACCTATTTCAACACAAACAGTTACAAATCAAGATAAGAACTAGATTAAGCTGGTCATCAAAGGTACCAAAACTCATAAAGCAACACCGTACAAATCGTCCAACCTTTTGTCATGAACATGTAAACTGAACTAATCAGGAGTTCCTATGTGATCTCTCTTTCGGCATATGTACTAGTGTAACATCAATAGATACATGTAGAATAAAAAACAAAAAAAAACAACTAGAAACTATGGCCCGTAGGTAAAACCACGTAAGAAGAACCCGTAGGTTGGATTCCTGTAAAAAGAAAACCAGTAGGGAGGACCGTACAAAAAGAGAAGTTAGTAAGAGTAATATAAAAATTAAATTAACAGGGCAAATGAAATTATTAATCAATCTTCGCCAATGTCTCAAGAATTTTAATTTAAAATTTTAAGCTTTCTGCATATTAAAAAAAAATTATCGAAAGTGCTCCTTAATTTAAAAAAAAGGAAATGTTAATCAAAACCCAATTAGAAATAATTAAACAAATCATTAATTTTGTGTAATTAATTCTTTTAACTAATGAACTCAAAATAAACAAAATTAAGAAAAAAATACCTAAGTATAATAAAACACTGGCCTGACTCCAGGCGATTACCGATATTTAGGTTAATCACTACATAGTATAAAACAAAGTCGCTTTCTCTGTCCCTATGTCCCTTTGTATGCTTAAATCTTTAAAACTACGCACCGGATTTTGATGCGGTTTTTTTCAATAGATAGAGTGATTCAAGAGAAAGGTTTATATGTATAATAACATCCATTAAATAGTGGAGAAATACTGTTATTTTTGAGGTTTCTAATGTGATGTCGTTAATTATCATATTTTTTTCCGCTTACATTGCAAACGCAGGCTGAACCATACGAGATTTATCAAAATAATGTACTAATTATTTGTACACATTGAAAAAGTCTACAGAAAACTCCGCAATGGTATATGTCTATCTCTCATGGATATCCCACAATAACATTTTTTTGTCATTTACTTTTTACGACAAATAATGGCAAATTTTGAAGCGATTTTAACCAATACAGCATCAATCCTTATCCAATTAAATAGCTTAAATACATTGTTGATTTAATATAGATCTATATGGTCCTATACAGCACAAGATTTAAATGAATATTTTCGAAGATATTACAGATTTAAAATTACGGGAAGTAGCGCTTGCGGCGGTACTGGCCTACCGGGGCGGCGGCAGCGTGCCTATAAATAGCGCGTCGGAGGCCGATGTAATAATTGTTGTAAAAATTAAATAAATAGTCACAGTTTTTCTGTAGTGTATTTAGTATCAGCATTGCACCCGTGCGAAGCCGGGGCGGGTCGCTAGTATAAGATAAAACAAAAGATTTATTGTATAAAATAAATAATTACTGAATTAATTTAACAAACAAATAAATTAATATATTAATAAAATTAAATAGATAATATTTAGGCTTTGAGATCACTGGATGATGACGCCACATGCTTGGTTTATTAACATTATCTTCTATTAAATAATTTAGCTTGATCTAGCAAAAATAACCACAATTTTAATGAAGCTAAAAATAACAAATCAAAATATAACCAAAACATTTACTTTTCAACAAAATAAAAATAAATTAACTTTTGCTGATAAAATTAAGATTTTTAACTTAATTGGGAGAGTGTCAAGTACCTAAACATTGTAACCAAACACAAAAAATTAAACTGAAATTAACCTGGAAGTCACCGAGGCAATATACATATTCCGATGCTCTATAACTCTATGGGGCTAAGAGATTGAATACGACTCAAAAATACTTCAAAGTACATATAATAAATTAATTTTCTAATAAATTTGGACCATCGTAATACATCCAGATAGCAAATACGAGACCAAATATGGTAAATTTTATAATACAGCAAAGGTAGTCTCAAAAATTAACTCTTATTAATATAAAAGAGATAATTACAGTCATTACAAAGTAACAGATCTTAAATACTTCGAAGTCGAAAAAATTAATCAATAATCATAAAAACACAGCATGCATTCAGTTTAGGTATTAATGATATTTTAAACGGTATGCTATGGCTATACTCAAATTAGATATTAATTTTACGCGGTAAAAATTAATTTTGAAACTAAATTTTTATTAACTCAGAAATCCATGCAGGATTGTTTTAATATATTACAATTTATGGATCTCACCCGTTGTTATAGGAGTAAAAATAACCCCACAAACGGCAAACAGGTAAAAGATAAACTAAGGTAACTTAATAATAACACAATTACCCGAATTATCAACGACTTTCCAGCCCAAAATCCCAAATGATGGCACAAATAAATTGGTATGGAAGTTTACAGTTGCTTCAGTCGAATCAAATCAGAAAAAAGTGAAAGTCAAGGCAAAATGGCCTCCATTCATAACCAAGATACTTGCTCGCGCACAACTCTACTTCTTTTAGGCGCGTTCAGTTGATGGGTTTGAAAGAAATGACAGCTCAAAAATGACCTTGGACGACAAAAATGAACTCAAATAAATTTCTTAAATACGCCAAATCATTAATAATTAGCATTTTTTGTTGAAAAATTAAACAAGTATCCCAATACTTATTTTTAAATTAAAAAAATTTTTTTAAACCCTCAGAAATTCAGACAACCCAAAAATATTCCCTCAAATATTAGTAGGCAGGAAAAGTGAGTTCTATCTGAAAAGAAGGTACCTGTAAATTCAGCATCCATAAGAAAATAATCAAGCACAGTGTTGTAAAATATCAATTATAATGGACAACTGATAATCAAATGAATCTTAAAACTGTATTTTACGGAATGCCTTTATTCAAAGAATTTATGAGAAATTCTTCAGGAAAAGGATATTGTGTTTGTCCATCACCTACAATAATTGCTAAATGATACACTTCAAGACTGGTGGATGACACCTCAAGAAAGAATTCGATATTTAATCTAAAGTATGCCAAAAACAGTACGAGATAGAGAGTAACATACCTATTACTAAAATGTGATTCAGTATTCGAAAGAGGAAATCAAGTTTTTTTTATAATTATTTTACTTTGTATGGCGAATTTTCTTTTATATTTGGTATATTATAAAACTGGTAAAAATATAATTTAGTTTAAAATAACATTGCCAACATGATTGCTTTATAATTGGATTTTTTAAAGTGACCTCCAATTCATTTTGGTAATATATTTATTTTTCCCTTTATACAGTTTCCGTCAGAGAAAAATTTACCTTTTTTTATATTAAGAAGTTAAAAAAAAAGAAAGTACAACAGCTATAGAAATATGTAAAAAAAGGAACAATATCGTAAAATTTCTCTTAAGAGATGTAGAAAGGAAAGGTCGGATAGGAACAGATGTGTAGGCGTCTTTTCGTTTCCGTTCGTGCTGCCGTTCTGTTCAGGTTCAAACAAATTTAATCAAATTCTCTTAAAAATATATTTTTTTAAGCAATTGAAAGAATTTCTTTTCCGACAGAATATGCTACTACATCAATCAATTTTTCGGATTATAATGTCGTTCGTTATAAACGTGTATCAAAAAATTAAAAATAATTTTTAATAAACCACTATTGTAGTAATTTCAATTACGATTTTTGTGAATTTTGTCATTAGAGTACTTAGAGAAAGTCAAAGAGTGTAGAAGTCACGAACTTGAGATATAAAACTGGACTGCTCATGAAAATAATTTTTGACCCCCCTTATTGGTCGCCATTCGGTGCAATGATTTGTATGGCAACATTGAATTCCCTGCTAGTTTCTTACATTGGCGTGAATGTGTCGTGTACGAATGTCAATTCTATTATTCTAACAGGTTTAGACAATAACTATCTCTTTCTATACTATATCTAAAACAATAAATCGCTCTTCCTTGTTTTACTTGACAGGTTAATCGAGTATATTCAATAAAAAAGACCAGAGCTCCGATTCTGTAAGCATATTTTTTGACATTCTCTTTCCTTATCTCTTTTAGGACAGTGATATACTTAAGTGTTAATACAGACTGAACAAAGATAGAAGATCCTTATTATGACATTCTCTTTCCCTTTAAACTTATAGAATCGCAGCCCAGGATAATTGTTTCTGTAAAACAATATTTAACTTGAATTTCTACTTTTAGTTCCCTCAAAATTATAATTTTTCTGTTTAAAGCAACTCCATTAAAGCAAATTTTTTTAACTGCGTTGGAACAGCGTAAATATGTAACAATTTTATTATTTTTAGATAAGCATGAAATATCAGTTCTTATAAATAAATGAAAATGCTTTTTCTATGACTGTTTACATATTTTATTTTTTACAATAAAACTGTTATTTAGCAAAATAGCTAAAATGTGATATATGCGCCAAAAACAAATCGAGACTATTTTTTTTTGAAATATCTGTTTTAGAAACATTCTTATTCGGACGTAGAGTATAAGAAGTTAACGAAAAAAAGTATTAAGGCATTTATTTTTAAAAATTTTATATCATAAATTAATATAGTATATTGTTTAATGTAAGGTATCGAAATGTCCACATAATCTATTGCAAAGTAAGATAGTTTTATCATTTAAAAATAGCTTCGATTAGGTCTTTGTTAAAATTATTGACTGATAGGTATTTATATAGGGTTAACAACATTCATAATAATGTTGACATTTCTTTCATAATAACGCAGCTTTAATTTAAATGAAGTAAAGTAACATTATGTACTAAACTATCTTTATAAAAAAAATTAAACTCTAAAGGGAATAGTGTTAAAGCAGTTTATATTTAATTGTAAACAAAACAATATTTATTAAGACACTTTAAATATAAAGACGCTTGTAAATACAAGAGAATTCTTACATTAATACAATCATTTTTAATCTAAATATATACATAAAGATTTACTAGTAACTTTTAATTTTTACACTATGTCAAACTTTCAATTTACTTAACTGTTTAAGGATCTGGAATTGACCTTTCCTAGAGTTGAATTTTGGAAATGGTAATCAATCGCAGCTTCTCACTTTGATAAAGGATTTTCATGACACAAATTTCCTATCTGAGCTAAAATCAAGAATTTTTGTTTTATTTCATATTATATGCAATCATTTATTCTATTTTAATATGGCATATTGATTTTTAAACGTATAATCATTTTAAATTTTATCACCATACCAGTTTCGATATTCAGCTTTATATGTCAGTGAAACATTAACTTTATGGTAAAACGATATTGTTGTTGGTTAACGCACACCTAATTCAGGACTTTTTTTTGTAGAGCCAGTGTATGTTATTAAGTCCAAGTTTAGTTGCTTCAAGATGTTTACATCAAACAGTGCTTCGTAGTTTTTTTCAGGCAGTTTATTTGTAAGAAGCACAACAAACTTTTTGCTCATCTTCTTGTATAAAACAATTTCCAGAAAAATGCTCTGAATAGCGTTACTTATCTGATGTATAAAAGAATTTTGATCATGACCAATTTGCTTCAGCTCTTGAATTTGAAGATTCTTTTCTCTTAGAAAACTAAAATATTGATAGCATTTAATAATTATCATATATCATATCCATAAATTAAACTTGTTACCCTTAGATTTACAATTTGATTCTAAGGTAAAATTTTATATAATTATTACTGAATGCTTTATAACTTATCAATTAAATAAATTCCAATTTACCAGATGAGGTATTTGCACGTCTTACGATGAAGAATCACGTTTTTTAAAATACAAAAAAAAAACCTTAAAGTTCACATTCCTGTTTGAAATTTTCAGTAAAACGTTACATAAAATGTGATAAAGTCCATAAAACAGCAAAATCAAAAATAAATTTTTATCAAAATGAAAAGTATTCAGTCAATGTCAAAAATACACTTTCACCAATATCATAAAAACTTAGGGAATTCATTGTTCCCAAAGCAATTATTTGCACCTAATGGCACGGAGCACGGTGGGGTCATTTTTTTTATAAGGGAGATATGGAACACGAGCAGTAGAAGTGTAATGCATCTGAAATTAGTGCATTTTTAATTTCTACATAAAATTCTAGACATATTTCATATGTAATGTTCTATACTTAGTCTCACCGTCTTGGACATTTTTGAATTTTTATGTCAGAAGTGACATTTGCGGACCAAAATTTAACTATATATTTTTCTCATAAGAAAGTCTTAATCATTCAATTTGGGTTAGTTTTCTTTTAGACGAAGATCGACTTTACTAGTCTTTTTATGATAATTTGAAAATTATTAGTACAGAGTACTGAAAAAGAAGAATTAAAACTATATTGAAAAAATCATCAAAAATCAGTTTTTTCAAATTAAAAACACATATTTTTATAATTTCATCACATTAAGCATTAAAAATAGGGGTAACTTTATATAAGGTTATCTATTCCAAAAATTTGTATTATAATTTCGAAATATTGGCAATTCAACATTTTTCTATTGTAAAAATGTTATACGGCTTTTAAGTTTTGTAATTAGTTGGCCCTGACGGCGAGGCGTGACAAAAATAAAACAATCGAACCCTAGAGAATTGTCACTATTTCTTGTCATTTGACATTGATTAATAATAATCATGTCGGAGCGATTAAATTATACGCACGAAGATTATTTTAACTAATTTATTGTTTACGGAGAATATGACAGAGCTATTTCAAGAACATGCGATACATTCGCGATCCGATATCCGAAGAAACAGAAACCAACACTGTCAAGTGTTAAACAGATTATAAAAATCTTCAAGAACTTTGGATCTTTAAAAGCTAAAAGAAATAGAAATAAATCAGTTGTTAACAAAACAAAGTTATAAAAATTAATTGAGAAACTGTTCAAATTGACGCCCTTATAACTTCTAAGCATTTTTCGCATCTAAGCAGAAACTTTTCATGTGTTGCTATTTTTGCTGAGGATTAAGTTCTTCAAATGCTATTCTGATACGCTGCATGCAATCTTTCATAGTGGTTAATGCGGTGTTGTATACTTTATTTGTGTCCTCCAAGTAAAAAATCAAGTATTGTTAGGTCGGGGGAGCGAGGTGGCCAAAGATGTGGCCCATTCTTGGCTATACAATGATCATAAAACAAATTTTATAGATGATTGCTAACTAACTGACTATTATATGAAGGCTACCTATCATGTTGATAAAATAGATTTATATGAGAAGCCAGAGGCAAGTTATCTAAAAAGTTCGCTTCCAAATTTTTCAAGATGTCAAAGTAGCGCTCACTTATAAGTTAAAAAACGTATTTTTTTATCTAGAAGTCTTCATAAATGGCTAACTTACTATTCAGATTATCTTGGTAAAATTCTAGGGTGACGACGCCGTAATTTCTTATAGCACAATACACGTTAAACTGCCAATACTCTTAAAAATGTAATTCTCTAAATGGATGAACGTTTGAGTCGCTCTAATTGTGGCAATTGCGTCGATTAAACAATACATTTTTTGTGAATATGGCTTCAACCGACCAAATAATATTATCCAAAAAACCAGCATTTTCTTGTGATCAAAGTAAATTAAATTGACAGAACTCTACTCTTCGTGGAAAATCAGTGCCTTTTAAATAATGTACTATGGAGCATATATAAAGATGAAAATTGTGTTTCCATAATATCCTTTAAACTGATGTTTGAGATAATCCAGGTTCTATTTCTACTTGCCTTGTAGATACTTTCGGATATGGAGCGAAATATCCTAAAATTGTAGTTTCAATATTTTCATTATTAACAATAAAGTTCTTGAAGTTTTCTATAATCCCAGTTGGTAGTGTTGGTTTCTGTTTCTGCGGATATCGGATCGCGAATGTATGGCATGTTTTTGAAATAACTCTATCACATTCTCCATAAAGAATAAATAAGTTTAAATAGTATTCGTGCATGTAACTATCCGACAAGAAATTCCAGCCGTTTAGCGAAAAGCAAAACCAAAAAGTAATCTATCTGCAGAGGAACATCGAGCCTTACAAGACCTGCGCAAAGATACCTCGATTGTAATACTTCCAGTTGATAAAGGAAATTCGACAGTGGTACTAAACAAAGCAGACTATCATGAAAAGATGATCGCCCTGCCAAACAATCCTGCTTACAAACCAATAAACAGAGACCATACCATTTATCAAGAAAAGACCACCCAAACATTGATCAGAGCATCTCCACTTACCGAAGAAATAAAGAAGAAGATCACACCAAAAGAAAAATCATCCATATGTCCTAAACTTTATGGCTTACCCAAAATACTTAAGGCCGGAGCCCTCCTGAGAGCAATTGTAAGCTCTGTTGGCTCTCCAAGTCACGCCCTAGCAAAACATCTAGCCACCACTCTCCAACCTTTCGTCGAAAAAACGGCCTTCTACGTTAAAAACATACATACATACAACATTTTCACGAAATAATCAAGAACATACGTTTACAAGAAAAATAATGTCTAGTTAGTATTACGTAACATCACTTTTCATGCAAATACCAGTCAAAGAAGCTCTTTCTGTAATAGAAAACAAATACAATCTGCCAAAATATATCATCGAATTAGCTAGACACTGTCTTGATAACACCTATTTTACATATGAAGGCCGACGATATAAACAAGTCGAGAGAGCCCCGATGGTATCGCCGCTTTCTCCTGCACTCGCTAATTTATTTATGGAAGATTTTGAATCAGAACCTTCAGAGACCTTTTCACACAAACCACGACTATGGCTGCGGTACGTAGATGTTACATTCGTTATCTGGCAACATGGAGAAGAATATCTCAGAAGTTTCCTAAATCACATAAACAGTATACATCCAAAAATCAAATTCACCATGGAGACAGAACAGAAAAGAAAACTACCGTTTCTAGATATCTTACTGAAAACAAAAGCGGATTGCTTGCTTTCGCACACTGTCTACAGAAAGCCCACTCACACCAACAGAGACTGCAACGCCGATTCACATCAACACCCGCCCAACTATCTACAGTAGTGAAATCACTTGCGTTTCGATCGCAGTCTCTTACAGATCAAGAAATTACCACAAACAAAGATGAACATACTGCAAGACGCCCTGACAAGAAACGGTTATAATAAAGAACTTAGAGACAAGGCTCTAAAAAACAAATACTTGGCCACAAAAAATCGCGAAAAACAAAGAGAATAGCTCCGAAAATTTTGTTCCTTATGTAAGGCACCACAGACAAGATGGCAAAAATTCTTAGAAGACACAACATTGAAACCATTTTCACCACCGACCGTAAAGTAAAAGATCTTTTGCCAGCACCTAAAGAAATAATCCCTCTAGATAATCAAGGAGTGTACAAAATGCCATGCGGAGACTGCAGCTCATCTTACGTAGGCAAAACAAACCATAAAATAAGCGTCAGAAGAGACACATAAACGCTGTCAAACAAAAAACAACTTGTTCTGCTCTGGCCCAACACTGGTTAAACACAGAACATAAGATAAATTTCTCAGGAACAGAAATGCTATCGAGATGTGAAAATTTGTCCACAAGAGTTATAAGGGAAGCCATTGAAATTGCAAAGAGACCCAACAACTTAAATTGCAGAGATGATAGCCAGCGAGTGCCTAAATACTTGGAGAAATCTGCTTACAAAACATCAACCAGTACCATTTAGAAACGAAACAGATTACAACTCGGCAACGCAACCCCAAACACTGGCAACAGGGCCGATGACGCGCAGCAGATCTCGCAACCTGATTGGTCAGAACCATTCGAAAAACGAACGTATCCGACGTACACACGGGACCGATAGTCGCATGCGTCAGTTCGCTCGTAGACACCATACAGTGAGATTTGAATATGGTGAATGAGATTTCACCGAAACGTCAGCTGCCTTACAGTCCTGAGAGGGACTCAGCACATACACGGGATGCCCGAAAACCTTCGATTATATATATATATATATATATATATATATATATATATATATATATATATATATATATATATATATATACCAAAAAATCGCTGATTAATGTATGATAACAGTAACAACATCTCCCCTAACGGTGTTCCGCTCTCACTAGTTTAAATCTAGGTTATACAAATTCTTAAACCTTTTATTACTAAAATTTTAGCAGTATCTCATTTAAAGATATATCCAGCCTGAACATAAAAACCTACTGCTTCGTTATACAATATACATTATTTATAATATGCGCCATAACATAGAAGGATAGAATTTTATCAATAAATTATGCATTTATTCAAATTAATAACTTGTTTAATTCATGATACGCCTCTGCATTATCGAGTCTTTATATATTTCCAGTTTTCCCTAGTCGCCATTTAAAAGATTTGGGTATTAAATTAAAATAAAATTATAATTTCAGTAAAATGGCTTATGCCTTGATTTGAATTACCTTATACCAAAAAAGATGGATTTACAGATCTGCCTTTTGCAGAGAAATTTTATTCTCTAAGGGACATTTTAATAATGCGGCTTAATTTATTTCAGGAGTAATTTATGGAGGGCCCAAATTTGCAGGGCTACTGATTTTATCTTACAAAAGGGGTAAAACAGATTCAGGTAAAATTAATAAGATGAAAAAGCGTGACACCTCCGTTATTTGTAAACACATTAAATTTTAGTGGGGGGTAAATTTAAAAATAGGTTAGTGCCAAAGCTTCTTCTATAGTTAATAGTAAAAATATCATTACAGATACTCATTTAAAATACCAATGGTGAAAATCTTACGTTTTGCCTTCATTATTACTATCTTACTTACCATTTCACCACCCTTCCATCTCTGTGTTAGTATCCTTTCTGAAACTCTTCAAAACACATCTTAGCATCCATACCAAATATTAAATTAATTCATGAAAAAATAAATTAACTATGAATAAGATTAAATAATCTACTCTCTCTCTCTCTCTCTCTCTCTCTCTAGCATTACAACCCGGGGTGGGTCTTTGCTGACTTCACAATCTGCCTCCACTTGCTGCGATCCATCATCAGTTCTTCCGCGCGCGCGACGTTTAGTGTTTGTAAGTCCGCTGCAACGTTATCTCTCCACCTCATCCTTAGTCTTCCTAGCGGCCGCTTTCCTTCTGGGTTCTCTTCCCATACCAACTTGACGATACGTTGATCTTGTCTCATAACATAGCCGGCCCATCTTAATCTTTCTGCTTTTATTATTTTCACTATCTCTGGCTGGTTGTATAGTTCCTCCAATTCCTTGTTTGTTCTCGTTCTATATGGCTGTGTGGTGTTGTCCCTGACCGGTCCGTATATCTCTGTAAGCATTCTTCTTTCTGCGATTTTCAGTCTATTCTCATTTTGTTTTGTCTACGTCCATGTTTCACATATATATGTCATTATCGATCTTATAACTACTTGATATATTTTTATTTTCCTGCGGCAGGATATATTTTTCGATTTCATTGTCTTTTGCACCCCATACCAGCAGCGGTTGCCTCCTTGTATTCTGTTGTTAATCTCTTGTGTAATATTGTTGTCAGAGGTGATCGTAATTCCCAAATATTTAAACTGATGGACCCTTTCAAAATTTTAGTGGTCCATAGTCACGTTCTCTCCTATTCTGTCTCGCGGTTCCGTTCTTGTTGTAGCCATATATTTTGTTTTTTCTTCGTTGATTCGTAGGCCAACTTCCTTTGCGGTATTTTCCAGTTTGAAGAACTCTTCCTTGACAATGGTAGTTGCATTACCCACAATATCGATATCATCAGCGAACGCCAATATGATACGCGGACCTTGATTTCTAAAGAGGAGCGTTTTTGTGTTGGTTTTTCGCACGATGCTCTCCAAGGCGACGTTAAAGAGGAGTGGAGGCAGCGCATCGCCCTGTTTAAGACCACTGTTGATTGTAAAAAAGGTTGACAAGTACAGTCTTACTGTACTTGTAGATCCCTCTACACATGATTTGGTGAGGTTAATTAGCTTCTTCGGTATGCCCAGTTCTGCCATAATCTACTACAAATATTAAAACTGCCACTTTTTTGGTATCCAGCTGAATTGATAACTCCGGAAACTGCACATAAATGGCCTTTATCAGAATTTTTAAAATATATTTAATTTCTTATTTGTAACCAGGAAACCATAGATATTTGTATTATATATAACTTATTACTACTCCAGTCTTCCTATGAAAAAAGGTGAAAAAATTTATTGCAAATATCTGAAAGTTTCAAGTCATAGAAGGCACCTAGTACATGATAAATACGTAAAAAAGTACAGCTAGATCAGCCCTGTTTTTTATAAACAACATTCAAAGTCAGAAAATTCGATTTTCTGCTCGTAGAATTTTCCAGTTACATTTTAGAGAAAACTTGTCCAAATGAAAGTTGTAGGTATTGAAAAGACCTTTAATTTAATTTTTTATGCGTCAAAATCAATAGATAATTTATCGAGATAATGGCGAAAAACCACCATTTTTGCACTATTTTATAAATGTTAATAACTTTTGCAAGAAAGGCCGAAAGTGATGTATAACCCTTTGATGATAAGGCTATTATGTGCCTTTATAACTGTGCGAAAGCTGGACCAAATCGGTTTGGTAGTTTATGAATAATCTTAATTGTTTATCTCAGACACTAAATATTCAAACAATTGTCCTTGCCCAGAGGATGATTCTACAGATATTTGCAAAAGCGGAATGGATTCTTTAAAGTTGAAACTACAAGCAAGGATGAAAAAACGATGGATTTTTTTTTAAAAATGTTGTTAAAAAACCGTTTAAAAAGTGGTACCATTTTTACTTATAAACAATTGGAATAACTTTGTGAATTTTAATGATACAAGTTTGTGAATAAGTGGACCTGAAAGCTGGTGAAAAAAACACGAATTTAGAAAAAAAGTCTCCTACGATCAATAGGAGCTAAGATAGCATTTTTGTTTTTGAAAAGCATATCTTTTTTGTTTATAAATATTAAGAATCGAAATTTTCACAGATTTTAAATGACTTTTATTTTATGATGCGATTGCTAAATATGAAATTCATGCATCGTTAGTAAAGTTATAACCCTTTGAAATGAAGGTACTTTTGCAAATGCGTGGTAGCGAGTGGTGGGGGAAGATCGGCTTTCTCACGATGTGCTTCAAATTTTTAGCGCGCAACAAGATTGTATCGTACTCCAGATAACGTAGAGCCTTCATTTTTTTTAAACTGGGGTAACTCATCGAAATATTACGAAGTGACTTATTTTCATTATCATAGGAACTCGGAAAATACCGGAAAATAGACGTTTCATTAGAAAACCAATATAATATATATATATATATATATATATATATATATATATATATATATATATATATATATACCAGTTTATAATATATATTATAAACTGGTAGTGAAGTTTCTTAAAACAATATTAGTGTTAAGATTGCCAAAAAATGTGTTTTTCGATGAAATGTCAATTTTCCGGTATTTCCCGATTTCCTATGATAATGAAAATAAGACAGTTCGTTATATTTCATCGAGTTACCCCAATTTAAAAAAAATGAAGACTCTACGTTAATTGGAACCTGAGATATCATAAAATTTTCTTGCGATCTCCAATTTGAAGTTTGAATTTCAAAAGCACACTGTGAGGAAGCCGTGCTTCCCTCACCATTCGGTACAACGCACTTGCAAAAGTAACTTCACTTCGTAGGGCTATAACTTTACTGACGATGCATGAATTTCATACTTGCATCATAAAATATACGTCTTCGTTTAAAATCTTTGAAAAATTCGACTCTTAACGTTTATAAAAGTAGTATAGAGGGCGGGGTTCTGTGACACCCGGATGGTATCTGTCCCTTTTCAGCCCTTTACCATCCGAAGAAGTGCTGAAACCCTCCTGAAACCCCTTGCCAAAAAGACCTCATTGCCAAAGAACGTGACGTAATAGCCTAAGAAGTACCTGAAATCCTTCTGAAACCCTTGCCAAAAAGGCCTTATTGTCGAAGAAGTCCCGAAAAATCCCTATCCAAAAAGGCCTTATTGCCAAAGAAGTGTCCTAGTAGCTTAAGAAGGACCAAAAGAGTCCTTAGCCAAAAAGGCCTTATTGCCGAAGAAGTATCGACAATGACGTCATTAACCAGAGGCTGTTGAAATGACCTTGAATCGTTGTTTTGGAAATTGGTCGCTAAAATTAAATCAGAGTGGAATATCAGGCTAAAATAAAATAAATTTTATACAAGAACAAGATTAGATCTAATATATGCGTGTGTGAGAGAGAGATAGGAGTTTAAATAGCATGTATATTTATTTATTTCATTCGTATATATCTATTTTATGTGTATGAGAGAGAGAAACAAAAGTTCAAATAAGATATTGTGTATATATTTTTCTCAATCGTATATGCTTGCAAATAGATCTATTAAATGTATATTTGAGAGAGATAGAAGCTCAAGTAGGATATGTGTATATATTTATCTCCCTCAAATATATCTATTGTATGTGTGCGAGAGAGAGATAAAAGTTTAAATAGGCTATTGTGTATTGTATTTTTCTCACTCGTATACGCTTGCAAGCAGATTTATTTAATGTATATATGAGGAAGATAGAAGTTCAAATAAAATGTGTGTATATATATTTATCTCACTCGTATATACTTATAACAAAAGATGTAAATATATAGGAATGTTTTACGTCAGTCAGTCAAGAACTTAAAATTTAAATTTTTCAACTAATAATAATAATAACAAACCGAAAATAGTTAGAAATTGATATTCTTTGAACATTTATATTGTTTTTTTCCTTTTCTACCTGTCTAGATAATTTAAAAAAAAAATAGATCTAATACATGTAATAGATGTGTCAGTAATAGTAATATTTAAAGATATATGAATGTATATTTCATTAGCCAAGAATTTAATTTAATTTGATTTACCACTACTGCTATTTTTCAAAATATTAACTTATATCTGTTTTTCGTGAGCAAAAGGTCCTTATAAGGGTGTTTTTTTTGTGGTAAGCGGATGATTACTAATGATCAAAAAGACTTTACGAGGGAGTATTTTTGCAGTCAAAACGGTCTTGCAGTAGTACTTTTTGCGGCAAGGGGGTTGTTTTTGCAGTAGCAAAAAGGCCTTACAGGGGATGTTTTTCATTATCCTCCTTGGGGGGATTACAAATAGATCTAATACATATAATAGATAGTTAAATATGTTAGTAATATTATATTTGTGGTTAAAAGTGTCAAAAAGGCCGTATACATTGTAATTAAAAATGACGTGTTCGTGTGAAAGATCGTTATCTGCTGGGATGCCAAAGGCACTTTTGCCGCTATGTGCGCATATTTTTCTCTTCTAGTTTGGCCAAAAAACGAGTTTTGGTCATCTGCGCAGGTGCCAAAAGGGCACATTCGTTTTTTTGTTAAATTTGGGGTTGGTGAACACGATTTGAGGGATATTTTTCATCTAAAACGAAATCTAAGGCCACATTTTACACTTATTAAGTGATTTTGAGTATATATTTCGCTTTCTCTTATCTACTTATACTTATATTAAAATATATATACATTTTGCATTAATCAATCAAGAATTTAGTTTGTTTTCATTTAACTAATAATAATAGTAACAAAAACAAATTAAGAGGTCAAGTATTTGGAGTAAAAGATAGGTCAGTGTCGCAGATAAGAGTTAGTAATATTTATCATGTTAAATTTTCGACAAATTAATACTGTTGGAATATATATAATTATTCTGATAAATGAAAAAAAAAACATATACAGGAGTATGTTGTTGTATTTTTGCTAAAAGTTTCAGGGTTTATTTTTTTATTGAATAACTTGATAAATAATTATTAATTTTTGCTTTGTGCGTGGAATACTTTTTTTAAATGAACTGTTTGCAAGGTAAATATTTTATGTATTGTAAACATTTAAAGGTATTCCCACTGGTCTTATTTTGCAATTGGCAAATGCAAAAGTTTCAAACTGATAAAAAAAACTGCTTCAACCCTATTCAAAATGACCTTATTGCTGAAGAAAGTGTTGTTGTAATAGCCTAAGAAGTGCTAAGAAATACTCTATCTAAAAGGATCTTATTGCCGAAGAAGAAGAATCGACAATGATGTCGTCTACCAGAGGCTGTTGAAGTGGCCTTGAATCGTAAGAAAATAATATTGTTTCCGAAAGTTATAGGTAAAATTAAATATAAGTGGAATATTGGGTAAATTAAAACAAATTTTATAGACTTATTTACAAATGTTTATTGATAAGTTTATTTTATTTTAAAAAAAATTATAACTCCAAATATATATTTGTATTAACTACAATACTGTTTTGTGCTTCTTATTGTTACGTTTTCTACAAGAAGTTAGTTTAACAACATATCGGTTCTTCTGATCTTGAAGTAATTCTTCTCTTTTCAAGTATGCATTCAGATTGTCAAAAAGCTTATTCTGATGCCTTAAGCTTTGCACAAAATTGTCATTACATTGATCCAATGATTGATTTAATTTATTAAGGTCAAGTAGAAAATTATTGATGACATTTTTTGCATTTGTCAATTCTTGTTTGGTTTTTCCAAGTAAGGTGTAGGCTGTAGTTTTTTTGATTTAACACATGTCGTTTTCCTTTCTTTCAAGAAAAAAAGAAGATTCCATTTCAACGTTTTTTCTTGAAAAGTTAAGGATATTGGTGTAATTGATGGAAGATGATAAATTAGTTTCTTTATTTTCACACTCTTTAAAATTTTTTTATAATAATTCGTTGAGATTCGATTCGGTTTCATATAAATTTATATAGTTGTCTGGTTCTTTTGTACATATTAGATAAAGGTTTAGACTTGTATTATATGGGATGTTATAATCATTTTGCAACTATTCACAGTAGTTAGCTTCATTGCTTTTGTCTAAGATGTGATTTTCAACAGAAATAACACAACGAAATGGTAAAACTATAAGTTAAAAATATGCTAAAAACATATTTACTGTAGAGCGATTACTAAAGTACTAAAAATGTATTATGAATAAAGAGTTTTTATATATAGTGTTTGTCTTATCAATCTTACTGTTGTATTTATCGGTGAAGCCAAACCATTTAAGAAATACTCCATGTCTATGTCTTTTTAGAATTTTCCCAACCAAATAGGGTTGTCGGCTATTAGTAGCTGCTCTTTATAGAACGACCAAAGTACGTTTGATTTTTTACATATCCTTCAAGAGATAAGAGGTTGGATTTGTTAGTTGAACTTTGCGGATAATAATAATTACCTCAGGAGACCAATTTGGATTGTATTTTTTTATCAAGAACTTATGTCCTTTTACAATTTTCCCAATCAACCAAATATATGTATTCATCATGATTTTTGCCTTCCTAACGGCTCTTTGTAGAATGCTCCAAGTATGTTTTCATTTTTCATGTCTTTCAAGAGATAAGTGGTTGGAATTGTTATTTAAAATATGCATATAATAAATACATCAGGAAACCAATTTGAATTGTATTTTTTTATCGAATATACCTCTGAATTTAGAAATACGTACAGAGTCACCAACTTTAAGTTTAACGTTTAAATCGCTTATTTTTATTTTGTTGTAGACAGTTTGAAGTAAAAATTGGTCTTTTCTTTAATTAGCTACTTCTGTTGGCTTCATTTTAGTTGTTCGGTATTCTGTGCACGTTTATAAATAATTTTAGGTAGCAAGTGAATCCACTTATGGTTTTTCTGCATATTAAATTCCTTTAACATCCAGTTTATTTAAAGTCCTATTAACTTACTCCACTTAATACACTGTAGTGGTTAACATTATATGTTTTCCGAGTTTCTCAAATACTTTATTTAATAATTCTCCACCCAAGTCAGTCTGAATGTTGTACGAAGTTTGTATTTTGGAAAATTTTTCCATATTTTTGTAGACTTCCACAGCTGATTTGTTATTTTTTTTTTAACGGAAAAGCCCATACAAACTTTGAGAAGCAATTAATAACAATAATAATTTATTTGTAATCACTGCTTGTTTTGGCATAGGGGAAATCGTTTCAACTAAATCTGCTTGGAATAGGTCTTTTGATGAATCTCATATACAGTATTATATATATTTGTGACTTAATCATCTTTGAAGATATCAAATGAATTTTGTCTATCGACTACCGCCAAACTGACAGGACAATAACAGGAGAATATTATTGCAAACTTTTTGGACGAGCTAGATGTAAAAATTCGCGAGAGAAAAGCTAGTTTAGCGATAAAGAAATAAACCACTTTCATCATCCTAGGACAGTGTAATTGGGCCTATATTGTTCGTAATACATGTAAATAATCTAAATGAATTATGTGAGCGAAAATAATGCAAATTAACAAACTACGCAGACGATACTAACATTTTGGTTTCCTATAAGGGCAGCAACTCTCTTGGACAAAACATCAAACCATTTATGATGTTCTTTGGTCACTGGTTTATTAGGACAGGATAGGTATTCTCTTATAAACACACTAATCCTGTTTCCAACCGGATCAAACTTATTTACAATCAATCAGATCAAACTTGTTCAAAGCAAATCAAAAGCTAATTTAGAGAATTTCCTCTAGAATGGAAAAGTTAGGAAATTCAATTTTTCACATACATTTCTGAGGGAAATTGAATACACGATTGTTGTTGTTGTATGTAGAAAACAGTTGAAAGTGAAAAAACGCAGAGATAACGCAATCTTTTATATTTATACGAAAGTCTATATTTTGGCTAAAGATGTCAGGGAAACTTTATGTCTACAAATACGTAAGAATTCCTGTAAACTTTTAATGATTGATGAAGCACAAAAAATCCAAAAAACGAAAATCGTAACTATTTATTTTCTTATCTAAAAGTTTTAAAATAAAACTGAACTTGCTAATTCAAATTTTTGCTTGTTTTTTGTCCAAAACTAACCTTTTTTTTAATCTTTCATGGCGTAGAATTTGTCAGGGAATTCTGATAGGTTTAATTTGTCTTTTAATGTATTGTGCTTTTTTTACAGCTAACTTTAATACTTTAAAATGTTGTTGTTGAAAATAAACTTTTTTCTGGTTCCAGCTATTTTATTAGGTTCCCTTTATTGGTAGTATAATTTTTTTCCAAATCAAAGGATATAAATATAGTTAATCATTGTAGAGCGAAGATTTGTGGAACGTAAGAACAATGGGAAAATTTATCATGATTTAGTGATTGCATTGCAAGAGTACGAAGGTACAATCTTACTGGTCGTACCCAATAATTTAAGTTAAACCCTGCGCTTGAAGATACTGAAATTGTTGTCTGGTTGGTTGATTGGGTGAAAGATGTTATGAATTAAGTTATTCAAAAGTCGTGCAAGAATTAGGACCTAAGGACCAGATTGGTTTTAGTTTTTGTTTAAAAATTTTAACCGACGAGAAGGTTGGATTCATTTTCAGACCTGCGGAATAAGTAAACTTTGAAGATGTGTGGAATGTTGCCATCAGCGTCTATCATTTTATAAATCTTTTTGCTAGCTGCTTGCTTGTTCACTTTCTTTTATTTTATTATTAATTCTAGCGGGGGATTGAACCAGCTACCTTTAGGTTGGAAAACAAAGTTTATAGACAGGCGGCTATCAATCCGAGAGGTAAAATTCAGCAGTTACACTATAAATAAGAATAGTATAACGACAGTATAACATCTTTTTTTTGTTATTTTTAACACAACATACCTTTTTTTTTGTTTTACGGTGCCAGTGTTTACTTATAAATCTTAACCAGTATAGTCTTACATATAGTTATTCTGATAAATTAAATATATATACAAGAGTGTAATGTTTAATTTTCCTAGGCTGATATATGCTACTCTGATAGATAGATATTGTTTAATTAAACCTACTCTGGTTTACGTGTATATACATGAATAAACTTGTTTACAATTGTTTTTGCAATGTGTATGAACATAGGGGTTCAAATATGTCATTCGATAACTTGTTGTTACTGGAGGAAACCTTATGGATTTTTAATTATTTCTTTAAAGGTTATTATCTGAATAATGAACGTTAAGAAAAAAGAAAAAACCAGTTTACCTATTGAGAACACTGATAAGTTCAAAAAACAAAATTCCTACAAAAAACAAAGAGTTTTTATATCCTCTCTAACTGACTGATTAAACCTGTTTACAAACAGATCACACCTGTTCCAAACAGATCAAAAGCTCTTTAAAGCTGATCAAAAGCTGATTAAAAGCTGTTTATAGGCCGTTTAAAAGCTGATTAAAAGCTGTTTAGCAGCTGTTTATAAGCTGTTTAAAAGCTGATCAAAACCTGTTGACAAAGCAGATTAAAAGTATGAAATCTAGTGAAAAAGAACCGAAAAAAAAATTAATTCGTAAACGAAAAAACGTTAAAAATAAATTGAACCTATTAAAACTTGGTGAAATTGTACAGGAACAAGTATTTTTACCAATTATCAAACGTTTTACAAAATATTTGAAGTGAATTAAGGATTAAAAGCAGATCAAAAGCGGATCAAAAGCTGAACAAGAGATGATCCAGAAAGATATGAAGTTTAGAGAAAAAGAACTGAACAAGTTTGATTATAGGTAAGAGACGTAGTTTAAAAAATTTTAAGCTTTGTCTTAGAAATATTAGGTTTACATTGCAACTGTGTGAATTAACCGTATATTTTGACTTCCACACTGTTGACTGTTGACTGTTACCAAATAGCTGATGTTAAATGTCTTGTGAACAATTATATGAACAACGCATACGTGAAATTTCAAAAAAATATACACATACTTGGTTTGCCTGATGAACTATCTTAAGTCTCGTTACAGGAATCGTAGAGGAAAAAATTTTGATTCTTCTGGAATATACTAACAAAAGGGATTGTATCTTTAACCGACTAGTACGTAACTGTCTCCAATATAATTATAGATTCACACAAAAACAATAAAGCTAGACAACATCTACTGTATTGAAAAATGTTAACATTTAAAGGGACTCCGGTCAGTCTTATTTTACAATTGGTCAATGCAAAGGTCCGAACTGATAAGACTGAATATATAGTAATAAAAATAGAATTATTATAATTAACAGTAAACAGATCCAATGCATTTTACACCACTTATAAGATAAGATCTTAACAAGATGTTAAGTGAGAACTGATCCCTTAAGTTACACCCCATTTTCGATTTTTTTATGGATAAAAAAGCGAAAATTTTAAATGCACAAACTCTTAAAACATCAATTTATAGGATCCTTTTTTTTTTGTTATTATATTCAAAATATTACAGTTATAATTATATAATTTAAATCAGAGCAGCTTTATTGCATTTTCAGTTGTTATAACCGTAAGTTTCTGAGCTGCTTTCAGGTAAAAATTTTCTCTCAGTCAAATTTGGTTTATATCATTTGATTTCTGTATAAGTTGTTGTCATGTATTCGTTCGTTCAGTAAATACTCTTGGAAACAATTGGTATTAGATTGGACTTTTGAAGAACCATAATCTTTATGGTATCAAAATGAATAAGTTTTGCTGCAACGTAAATCTGCTCAATTAACTTCCATTAGAATTTGGAAAAATAAGCAATTAAGAATATTATAGAAAAAGAAAACATTTATCCAAAATGTGGTAATTATTTTGATAAAAAGATAAAATTAGGTTTATTTGGACAAGATTGTCTGCAAAATTTAGTGTTTTTTATGGTTTTATTAACGGTAAAAATGTCTAAGAAATATTATTATTTAAAATAAATAAGGAAAGACAAATTTGGCATTTATTTTTCGAGTAATAATAACAGTAATAAAATTTAATTTTCTAATCTCAAACCGAAAAGAAGCCGTTTTGTTGTAGTAAATGAGCAAAAGGAAGCAAAATAGCCATCCTTACTACGAAAAAAATACCCGCCGCCGGCGGGTATTTTTTTCGTGGTACGGGAAGCCATTTTGCTGTATTAAAAAAACCTAGTGGAAAGGTTTTTCATTCTCAGGAGATATTCAGCTATAAAGTAATCGGTTTACTGGCTGTATTTCTCGAAATATAAATGCCAAATTTGTCTTTCCTTATTTATTTTAAATAATAATATTTCTTAGACATTTTTACCGTTAATAAAACCATAAAAAGCACTAAATTTTGCAGACAATCTTGTCCAAATAAACCTAATTTTATCTTTTTATCAAAATAATTACCACATTTTGGATAAATGTTTTCTTTTTCTATAATATTCTTAATTGCTTATTTTTCCAAATTCTAATGGAAGTTAATTGAGCAGATTTACGTTGCAGCAAAACTTATTCATTTTGATACCATAAAGATTATGGTTCTTCAAAAGTCCAATCTAATACCAATTGTTTCCAAGAGTATTTACTGAACGAACGAATACATGACAACAACTTATACAGAAATCAAATGATATAAACCAAATTTGACTGAGAGAAAATTTTTACCTGAAAGCAGCTCAGAAACTTACGGTTATAACAACTGAAAATGCAATAAAGCTGCTCTGATTTAAATTATATAATTATAACTGTAATATTTTGAATATAATAACAAAAAAAAAGGATCCTATAAATTGATGTTTTAAGAGTTTGTGCATTTAAAATTTTCGCTTTTTTATCCATAAAAAAATCGAAAATGGGGTGTAACTTAAGGGATCAGTTCTCACTTAACATCTTGTTAAGATCTTATCTTATAAGTGGTGTAAAATGCATTGGATCTGTTTACTGTTAATTATAATAATTCTATTTTTATTACTATATATTCAGTCTTATCAGTTCGGACCTTTGCATTGACCAATTGTAAAATAAGACTGACCGGAGTCCCTTTAAATGTTAACATTTTTCAATACAGTAGATGTTGTCTAGCTTTGTTGTTTTTGTGTGAATCTATAATTATATTGGAGACAGTTACGTACTAGTCGGTTAAAGATACAATCCCTTTTGTTAGTATATTCCAGAAGAATCAAAATTTTTTCCTCTACGATTCCTGTAACGAGACTTAAGATAGTTCATCAGGCAAACCAAGTATGTGTATATTTTTTTGAAATTTCACGTATGCGTTGTTCATATAATTGTTCACAAGACATTTAACATCAGCTATTTGGTAACAGTCAACAGTCAACAGTGTGGAGGTCAAAATATACGGTTAATTCACACAGTTGCAATGTAAACCTAATATTTCTAAGACAAAGCTTAAAATTTTTTAAACTACGTCTCTTACCTATAATCAAACTTGTTCAGTTCTTTTTCTCTAAACTTCATATCTTTCTGGATCATCTCTTGTTCAGCTTTTGATCCGCTTTTGATCTGCTTTTAATCCTTAATTCACTTCAAATATTTTGTAAAACGTTTGATAATTGGTAAAAATATTTGTTCCTGTACAATTTCACCAAGTTTTAATAGGTTCAATTTATTTTTAACGTTTTTTCGTTTACGAATTAATTTTTTTTTCGGTTCTTTTTCACTAGATTTCATACTTTTAATCTGCTTTGTCAACAGGTTTTGATCAGCTTTTAAACAGCTTATAAACAGCTGCTAAACAGCTTTTAATCAGCTTTTAAACGGCCTATAAACAGCTTTTAATCAGCTTTTGATCAGCTTTAAAGAGCTTTTGATCTGTTTGGAACAGGTGTGATCTGTTTGTAAACAGGTTTAATCAGTCAGTTAGAGAGGATATAAAAACTCTTTGTTTTTTGTAGGAATTTTGTTTTTTGAACTTATCAGTGTTCTCAATAGGTAAACTGGTTTTTTCTTTTTTCTTAACGTTCATTATTCAGATAATAACCTTTAAAGAAATAATTAAAAATCCATAAGGTTTCCTCCAGTAACAACAAGTTATCGAATGACATATTTGAACCCCTATGTTCATACACATTGCAAAAACAATTGTAAACAAGTTTATTCATGTATATACACGTAAACCAGAGTAGGTTTAATTAAACAATATCTATCTATCAGAGTAGCATATATCAGCCTAGGAAAATTAAACATTACACTCTTGTATATATATTTAATTTATCAGAATAACTATATGTAAGACTATACTGGTTAAGATTTATAAGTAAACACTGGCACCGTAAAACAAAAAAAAAGGTATGTTGTGTTAAAAATAACAAAAAAAAGATGTTATACTGTCGTTATACTATTCTTATTTATAGTGTAACTGCTGAATTTTACCTCTCGGATTGATAGCCGCCTGTCTATAAACTTTGTTTTCCAACCTAAAGGTAGCTGGTTCAATCCCCCGCTAGAATTAATAATAAAATAAAAGAAAGTGAACAAGCAAGCAGCTAGCAAAAAGATTTATAAAATGATAGACGCTGATGGCAACATTCCACACATCTTCAAAGTTTACTTATTCCGCAGGTCTGAAAATGAATCCAACCTTCTCGTCGGTTAAAATTTTTAAACAAAAACTAAAACCAATCTGGTCCTTAGGTCCTAATTCTTGCACGACTTTTGAATAACTTAATTCATAACATCTTTCACCCAATCAACCAACCAGACAACAATTTCAGTATCTTCAAGCGCAGGGTTTAACTTAAATTATTGGGTACGACCAGTAAGATTGTACCTTCGTACTCTTGCAATGCAATCACTAAATCATGATAAATTTTCCCATTGTTCTTACGTTCCACAAATCTTCGCTCTACAATGATTAACTATATTTATATCCTTTGATTTGGAAAAAAATTATACTACCAATAAAGGGAACCTAATAAAATAGCTGGAACCAGAAAAAAGTTTATTTTCAACAACAACATTTTAAAGTATTAAAGTTAGCTGTAAAAAAAGCACAATACATTAAAAGACAAATTAAACCTATCAGAATTCCCTGACAAATTCTACGCCATGAAAGATTAAAAAAAAGGTTAGTTTTGGACAAAAAACAAGCAAAAATTTGAATTAGCAAGTTCAGTTTTATTTTAAAACTTTTAGATAAGAAAATAAATAGTTACGATTTTCGTTTTTTGGATTTTTTGTGCTTCATCAATCATTAAAAGTTTACAGGAATTCTTACGTATTTGTAGACATAAAGTTTCCCTGACATCTTTAGCCAAAATATAGACTTTCGTATAAATATAAAAGATTGCGTTATCTCTGCGTTTTTTCACTTTCAACTGTTTTCTACATACAACAACAACAATCGTGTATTCAATTTCCCTCAGAAATGTATGTGAAAAATTGAATTTCCTAACTTTTCCATTCTAGAGGAAATTCTCTAAATTAGCTTTTGATTTGCTTTGAACAAGTTTGATCTGATTGATTGTAAATAAGTTTGATCCGGTTGGAAACAGGATTAGTGTGTTTATAAGAGAATACCTATCCTGTCCTAATAAACCAGTGACCAAAGAACATCATAAATGGTTTGATGTTTTGTCCAAGAGAGTTGCTGCCCTTATAGGAAACCAAAATGTTAGTATCGTCTGCGTAGTTTGTTAATTTGCATTATTTTCGCTCACATAATTCATTTAGATTATTTACATGTATTACGAATATAGGCCCAATTACACTGTCCTAGGATGATGAAAGTGGTTTATTTCTTTATCGCTAAACTAGCTTTTCTCTCGCGAATTTTTACATCTAGCTCGTCCAAAAAGTTTGCAATAATATTCTCCTGTTATTGTCCTGTCAGTTTGGCGGTAGTCGATAGACAAAATTCATTTGATATCTTCAAAGATGATTAAGTCACAAATATATATAATACTGTATATGAGATTCATCAAAAGACCTATTCCAAGCAGATTTAGTTGAAACGATTTCCCCTATGCCAAAACAAGCAGTGATTACAAATAAATTATTATTGTTATTAATTGCTTCTCAAAGTTTGTATGGGCTTTTCCGTTAAAAAAAAAAATAACAAATCAGCTGTGGAAGTCTACAAAAATATGGAAAAATTTTCCAAAATACAAACTTCGTACAACATTCAGACTGACTTGGGTGGAGAATTATTAAATAAAGTATTTGAGAAACTCGGAAAACATATAATGTTAACCACTACAGTGTATTAAGTGGAGTAAGTTAATAGGACTTTAAATAAACTGGATGTTAAAGGAATTTAATATGCAGAAAAACCATAAGTGGATTCACTTGCTACCTAAAATTATTTATAAACGTGCACAGAATACCGAACAACTAAAATGAAGCCAACAGAAGTAGCTAATTAAAGAAAAGACCAATTTTTACTTCAAACTGTCTACAACAAAATAAAAATAAGCGATTTAAACGTTAAACTTAAAGTTGGTGACTCTGTACGTATTTCTAAATTCAGAGGTATATTCGATAAAAAAATACAATTCAAATTGGTTTCCTGATGTATTTATTATATGCATATTTTAAATAACAATTCCAACCACTTATCTCTTGAAAGACATGAAAAATGAAAACATACTTGGAGCATTCTACAAAGAGCCGTTAGGAAGGCAAAAATCATGATGAATACATATATTTGGTTGATTGGGAAAATTGTAAAAGGACATAAGTTCTTGATAAAAAAATACAATCCAAATTGGTCTCCTGAGGTAATTATTATTATCCGCAAAGTTCAACTAACAAATTCAACCTCTTATCTCTTGAAGGATATGTAAAAAATCAAACGTACTTTGGTCGTTCTATAAAGAGCAGCTACTAATAGCCGACAACCCTATTTGGTTGGGAAAATTCTAAAAAGACATAGACATGGAGTATTTCTTAAATGGTTTGGCTTCACCGATAAATACAACAGTAAGATTGATAAGACAAACACTATATATAAAAACTCTTTATTCATAATACATTTTTAGTACTTTAGTAATCGCTCTACAGTAAATATGTTTTTAGCATATTTTTAACTTATAGTTTTACCATTTCGTTGTGTTATTTCTGTTGAAAATCACATCTTAGACAAAAGCAATGAAGCTAACTACTGTGAATAGTTGCAAAATGATTATAACATCCCATATAATACAAGTCTAAACCTTTATCTAATATGTACAAAAGAACCAGACAACTATATAAATTTATATGAAACCGAATCGAATCTCAACGAATTATTATAAAAAAATTTTAAAGAGTGTGAAAATAAAGAAACTAATTTATCATCTTCCATCAATTACACCAATATCCTTAACTTTTCAAGAAAAAACGTTGAAATGGAATCTTCTTTTTTTCTTGAAAGAAAGGAAAACGACATGTGTTAAATCAAAAAAACTACAGCCTACACCTTACTTGGAAAAACCAAACAAGAATTGACAAATGCAAAAAATGTCATCAATAATTTTCTACTTGACCTTAATAAATTAAATCAATCATTGGATCAATGTAATGACAATTTTGTGCAAAGCTTAAGGCATCAGAATAAGCTTTTTGACAATCTGAATGCATACTTGAAAAGAGAAGAATTACTTCAAGATCAGAAGAACCGATATGTTGTTAAACTAACTTCTTGTAGAAAACGTAACAATAAGAAGCACAAAACAGTATTGTAGTTAATACAAATATATATTTGGAGTTATAATTTTTTTTAAAATAAAATAAACTTATCAATAAACATTTGTAAATAAGTCTATAAAATTTGTTTTAATTTACCCAATATTCCACTTATATTTAATTTTACCTATAACTTTCGGAAACAATATTATTTTCTTACGATTCAAGGCCACTTCAACAGCCTCTGGTAGACGACATCATTGTCGATTCTTCTTCTTCGGCAATAAGATCCTTTTAGATAGAGTATTTCTTAGCACTTCTTAGGCTATTACAACAACACTTTCTTCAGCAATAAGGTCATTTTGAATAGGGTTGAAGCAGTTTTTTTTATCAGTTTGAAACTTTTGCATTTGCCAATTGCAAAATAAGACCAGTGGGAATACCTTTAAATGTTTACAATACATAAAATATTTACCTTGCAAACAGTTCATTTAAAAAAAGTATTCCACGCACAAAGCAAAAATTAATAATTATTTATCAAGTTATTCAATAAAAAAATAAACCCTGAAACTTTTAGCAAAAATACAACAACATACTCCTGTATATGTTTTTTTTTTTCATTTATCAGAATAATTATATATATTCCAACAGTATTAATTTGTCGAAAATTTAACATGATAAATATTACTAACTCTTATCTGCGACACTGACCTATCTTTTACTCCAAATACTTGACCTCTTAATTTGTTTTTGTTACTATTATTATTAGTTAAATGAAAACAAACTAAATTCTTGATTGATTAATGCAAAATGTATATATATTTTAATATAAGTATAAGTAGATAAGAGAAAGCGAAATATATACTCAAAATCACTTAATAAGTGTAAAATGTGGCCTTAGATTTCGTTTTAGATGAAAAATATCCCTCAAATCGTGTTCACCAACCCCAAATTTAACAAAAAAACGAATGTGCCCTTTTGGCACCTGCGCAGATGACCAAAACTCGTTTTTTGGCCAAACTAGAAGAGAAAAATATGCGCACATAGCGGCAAAAGTGCCTTTGGCATCCCAGCAGATAACGATCTTTCACACGAACACGTCATTTTTAATTACAATGTATACGGCCTTTTTGACACTTTTAACCACAAATATAATATTACTAACATATTTAACTATCTATTATATGTATTAGATCTATTTGTAATCCCCCCAAGGAGGATAATGAAAAACATCCCCTGTAAGGCCTTTTTGCTACTGCAAAAACAACCCCCTTGCCGCAAAAAGTACTACTGCAAGACCGTTTTGACTGCAAAAATACTCCCTCGTAAAGTCTTTTTGATCATTAGTAATCATCCGCTTACCACAAAAAAAACACCCTTATAAGGACCTTTTGCTCACGAAAAACAGATATAAGTTAATATTTTGAAAAATAGCAGTAGTGGTAAATCAAATTAAATTAAATTCTTGGCTAATGAAATATACATTCATATATCTTTAAATATTACTATTACTGACACATCTATTACATGTATTAGATCTATTTTTTTTTTTTAAATTATCTAGACAGGTAGAAAAGGAAAAAAACAATATAAATGTTCAAAGAATATCAATTTCTAACTATTTTCGGTTTGTTATTATTATTATTAGTTGAAAAATTTAAATTTTAAGTTCTTGACTGACTGACGTAAAACATTCCTATATATTTACATCTTTTGTTATAAGTATATACGAGTGAGATAAATATATATACACACATTTTATTTGAACTTCTATCTTCCTCATATATACATTAAATAAATCTGCTTGCAAGCGTATACGAGTGAGAAAAATACAATACACAATAGCCTATTTAAACTTTTATCTCTCTCTCGCACACATACAATAGATATATTTGAGGGAGATAAATATATACACATATCCTACTTGAGCTTCTATCTCTCTCAAATATACATTTAATAGATCTATTTGCAAGCATATACGATTGAGAAAAATATATACACAATATCTTATTTGAACTTTTGTTTCTCTCTCTCATACACATAAAATAGATATATACGAATGAAATAAATAAATATACATGCTATTTAAACTCCTATCTCTCTCTCACACACGCATATATTAGATCTAATCTTGTTCTTGTATAAAATTTATTTTATTTTAGCCTGATATTCCACTCTGATTTAATTTTAGCGACCAATTTCCAAAACAACGATTCAAGGTCATTTCAACAGCCTCTGGTTAATGACGTCATTGTCGATACTTCTTCGGCAATAAGGCCTTTTTGGCTAAGGACTCTTTTGGTCCTTCTTAAGCTACTAGGACACTTCTTTGGCAATAAGGCCTTTTTGGATAGGGATTTTTCGGGACTTCTTCGACAATAAGGCCTTTTTGGCAAGGGTTTTAGAAGGATTTCAGGTACTTCTTAGGCTATTACGTCACGTTCTTTGGCAATGAGGTCTTTTTGGCAAGGGGTTTCAGGAGGGTTTCAGCACTTCTTCGGATGGTAAAGGGCTAAAAAGGGACAGATACCATCCGGGTGTCACAGAACCCCGCCCTCTATACTACTTATAAACAAAAGAGATATGATTTAAAAAAAAAAAAGCTAACTTAGCTTCTATTGGTCATAGGAGACTTTTTTTTTAAATTCGTGTTTTTTCACGAGCTTTCAGGTCCACTTATTTACAAACTTGTATCATTAAAATTAACAAAGTTATTCTAATTGTTTATAAGTAAAAATGGTACCCCTTCTTTAAACGTTTTTTTAACAACAATTTTTTTTTGCTTGTAGTTTCAACTTCAAAGAATCCATTCCGTTTTTGCAAATATTTGGAGAATCATCCTCTGGGCAAGGACAATTGTTTGAACATTAAGTGTCTGAGATAAACAATTAAGATTATTCATAAACTACCAAACCGATTTGGTCCAGCATTTGCACAGTTGTAAAGGCGCATAATAGCCTTATCATCAAGGGGTTATACATCATTTTCTGCCTTTCTTGCAAAAGTTATTAACATTTATAAAATAGTGCAAAAAAGGTGGTTTTTCGCCATTATCTCGATAAATTATTTATCGATTTTGACGTATAAACAACGAAATTAAAGGTCTTTTCAATACCCATAACTTCCACTTGGACAAGTTTTTCCCTAAAATGTAACCGGAAAATTCTACGGACAGAAAATCGAATTTTACGACTTTATATGTTGTTTATAAAAAAATAGGACTGATCTAGATGTACTTTTTTACGTATTTATCATACACTGGGTGTCCCCTATGACTTGCATCTTTCAGATATTTGCAATAAATTTTTACATGAAATCGCTACAAATTCAATAGGAATACTGAATTATTACCTTAATTTTACCACATAGAATCACCTTTTTAAGTCTCCTGATCTTGTTTCAGGTTATTCTGTATAACTATGAATAATAAAATAATTTTGAAAAGTACCAAAGAAAATAATAAAGTAATTAAAAGGCTGCTGAAAAAAACGGAGATCTTTTGTTTAATCAAAAATAATTACACACTGTTCGTTAATCCTATAATCACCTATAGGACTTCTACATTCTCAATTTTCTAAAAAAAGTTTTTTACCCTCCAAGCAAAAAGTTTTACTTTATCGTCAATAAGAAAAGTTGGCATCAGCCCATCCGCTCGCTCCATTCATCTTATAAATCACGGAGATAGACGGAAGTTCCATTCGCTGGCGTCCTAATTTCGCGGTTTTTGATGAGCTTCCGATCTATTTCTAATCTTCTGCAATAATAACGTATTATAAAGCAATATTTTCAATTTGGATATTTGTTCTCCAAGATTTATTGGCAAATATTAATAATGCGCCATGTTGTTTCAATTTAAGTTTCAAGATACAGGATCGTATAATTTCTCCATCCTCTTTTAATTCAGAAATTCAAGAGAACAAAATCAAAATAATTTTTTATTTTTAAATTCGAGACAGCAGCATACAAAAGTAAAAAACAATGACATATTTTTATAACCAACGCTTGTAATTTTTTGAAGAAATTCTATAGTATTATATAAAGAGGAAGAGCGATGGCTATACTTCCTTTCGGAAAAACATTAACTACAATAAAAAAAAACACAACGTTAAAAAGATAGTTCTTCTATGCGTTTTATAGAGGGTCAGGCATGTGGTATGCTGGCTCTCCGTTAGATGGTGGACATGTTCTTGTGCATTTTATATAACCTGCAATGACTTCCTCACAGTTCTATCCACGTAAAATATGTACAGGGTAAGTCAACGATTGGATGAAGTAGGTTTGTGCCTTTTCAGTGAAATTTACAAAGAAACTATATCTATTGTTTGATACAGTTTATTTTTACGCAGATTTTAAAAATCTTTAGGACTCTACAGGATGAGCCAAAAAACTAGGACAGCATAAAGTTGTATTTTTTTAAATAGAACACCCTATATACGAATCGTATTTTCGATTTAGCTTATAATTTTAAATCTTTTTTATTAAGGGTTTACTATAACAAAACTTTATAGTTTCTGAGATAATTAAGTTTAAAGAAAAAAAGTCACATTTTCAAGCATCAATTCAATCCTAAATAACGTTTTCAATTTTGTGACAAATATATTCAAATTTGGAATTTAGCAAGGCCAAGGACAAATTAACACAATTTTTACCTAATATTTGCAATAAAAGCTACAGGATGTTGAACACATCGGCTCAAATTTGAACAAGTATAAATGAATAAATATCTTAATTTTTAAATGGTACACCCTGTATATTTTCATGTTATTTAATAGAGAAATAAAAACCCTAAAAGTTTTGTTCAATATTTCCTATACCTATTTATAATAGTTTTTGAGATATTTCAGTTTTTCTTATTTTCCACACTTTTTTACAGAAATAGTCTTCATTATCATAGTAGCCATGTAAAATAATAAAAAGAAACTACAGAAACAAACAGAATGTGGTTAAATATGACGAAATACATTATTCGTTATATTACAACGGCAATAGTTTAATTAAACATAATGTGAAAAAATTAACACAACAATAACGACAAGGCAAATACGTATTTACTTTTATACTAAATTGAAACAAAAAAATTACCTATTAAATACTGACATTAATTATTTCTTTTTAATAATTGTTCGAATAAACGACCCTCTTGTGCAATGCACAAATTTAGTCTTTTTTGCAGATTTTCTCGGACCCTGGACAAAATTAGTGGCGTTATTGTTCTACAGGTATCCCTAATCCTGTTTCGCATATATTCCACTGTTGTTGGTGGATTAACATACACCTTATTTTTAATATAACCCCATAGGAAGAAATCTAATGGGGTGATCTAGCAAGACCTTGGTGGCCACTCAATGAAACCCCCACGTCCAATCCATTTTTGCGGATATCGTTGGTCCAAAAACGCACGAACTTCACGATGGTAATGCGGAGGCGCACCATCGTGCTAGAACCACATACTGTCGAGCTCATCCCTATCGAGACCTTGAAGCAGTTGGGGTAGTATTTCTTGTAGAGTGTTCAGGTAACTATGGCCATTAAGTGATTCATTAAAAAAGTGGGGTCCAATAATACGATTATGATGAATACCACACCAAACATTTAATGACCAGTGGTTTTGATGTTGCACCTCTCTAATCCAAAATGGGTTTTCTGTGGCATAATAATGCATGTTGCGTCTATTTACGGCACCGTTACTTCTAAAATTAGCTTCATCACTAAACATTACCTTGCATAATAAATTTGGATTTAATTGAATCTCCGCATTTATTGTACGACAAAAGTTTACACGACTTTCAAAATCCTGTCCATGCAATTCTTGGTGTAATTCCATGTGATATGGATGATACCTACATTTCTTGGTAGTACGATTAGCGGTGGATTGTGATGTTTCACATAATGCTGCTAACTGACGGCTACCAATATAAGGATTTTCCTGAACATTTAACAATACTTGTAGTTCTTTTTCTTCATTAGTTACTGGTTTGTTGACTACTTTACGTTTTGGATAATCAACAGTACCAGAAGAATCAAATCTTTGCATTAAGTTTTAAAAAGTATGGGTATTAGGCTGGCGTCGATCAGGATACTTCATTTTGTAAATTCTTTGAGCAAAAAGGCATTTTTTTTAGCCTCTCCTATTGTATAAATCATATCTATTAACTCATTCTTTGGAAAATTCATTTTACAATATAAGATGAATGCAAAAAAAAACAAACTACACTACATAAAAACCAAAAGAAGCGATTGCGGTTATAAATTTGACACACAGAAAAATGTTCTTTTACATTGTTTTTGCCATGGCTACTATGATAATGAAGACTATTTCTGTAAAAAAGTATGGAAAATAAGAAAAACTGAAATATCTCAAAAACTATTATAAATAGGTATAGGATATATTGAACAAAACTTTTGGGGTTTTTATTACTCTATTAAATAACATGAAAATATACAGGGTGTACCATTTAAAGAAAAAAGGTATTTATTCATTTAAACTTGTTCAAATTTGAGCCGATGTGTTCAATACCCTGTAGCTTTTATTGTAAATATTAGGTAAAAATTATGTTAACTTGTCCTTGGACTTGCTAAATTCCAAATTTGAATATATTTGTCACAAAATTGAAAACGTTATTTAGGATTGAATTGATGCTTGAAAATGTGACTTTTTTTCTTTAAACTTAATTATCTGAGAAACTATAAAGTTTTGTTATAGTAAATCCTTAATAAAAAAGATTTAAAATTATAAGCTAAATCGAAAATACGATTCGTATATAGGGTGTTCTATTTAAAAAAATACAACTTTATGCTGTCCTAGTTTTTTGGCTCACCCTGTAGAGTCCTAGATATTTTTAAAATCTGCGTAAAAATAAACTGTATCAAACAATAGATATAGTTTCTTTGTAAATTTCACCGAAAAGGCACAAACCTACTTCATCCAATCGTTGATTCACCCTGTACATATAAAATGAATACGAAGCATGTTGAACAATTTTTGATTCCAACGTTAAAGGATAAATGTATATAAATCTTTGTCAAATTTCCACTATATTTAACTAAAAAACTTGACTCGTTTCGCTAACACTGTAGCTTCATCAGAAGTTCTATTTTAAATGACAAAATATTTGGTTACTTGAAAAACTTATACCTAGATTTACAATAATGAATAAGTGCAATACCCTAATTTACATTTTATTACCTATTATTTAAATTATTGGGAAATCCGCACTGGTTTTTGTTAAAAGATATTTAGCAGGGGTGAGGTGTTGATATCTGTTTGATCATTTAATAGATTATCTGTGTTCTTTAATCGATTTAATTCTATGGTTTCTAAGAAATTCAGTTTATAACCTTTCCTTTCTACATGGAGAATTTCAAAAGTATCCTCTAATTGATAATTTTGTCCTATTAAATGATTTACGTATGAAGAACTGTTTTTATTGTATAAAAAATTATTTTTGTGTTTCTGAATCCTTTTTTCAAACGATCTGCTTGTTTGGCCTATATATACTTTTGGCCAACTTCCGCATTTAAGTGTATAGACCCCAGACTTGTTATTTTTATTTTTGTTTTTGTTTTATAATTTTTTAAGCGATTTCTTATTGAATTATTTATTTTGAAGGCTACCCCAATATCTTTTTTATTCAGAAACTTTTTAATTTTAATTGATGATTTACCAAAATATGTTAAAGCGGTAAAGTTGCGTTGTTTGTTTTCTTGTGCTATAGGATAAACTTCTTGTGTGGCTTTCTTTTTTTTATTTTTTTTGTTAAAATTGAGTTGACCATTGATGGTAAGTAACCATTGTTAACTGCAACTTGTTTAAAAATAAAGTAAACTTGATTATAAAAAACGATATTTTAAACTAATTAGAGGCTTACCTTAACCAAAACTATTTTGCGTTTAATGATAAAGTCTACAAAAGCAAAGAAGGATTGATTATGGGTAACCCTTTAATCCCACTGTTCACAGAGATTTTTATGGACAATATAGAAAAAATAATATTTAACAACCACATAAGCCAACATTTCTTGTAGTGGTACAGATATGTGGATGACATATTAGTGTGTTTCACAAGCACAGATCGACAACTTAATAAATCTTTAGATTTTATTAACTCAATCCACCAAAATATTCAATTTACTATGGAAAAAGAAGAAAACTTCTCAATAAATTTTCCTGATCTAGTCATTACTAAAGTTTTAAATAAACACTCTTTTGGAATTTTTCACAAACTCACACAAACGGATACAACCATACATAAAACTTCATCTCACCCAGAACAAGATAAATTAGCGGCTTACCATAGTTTTATTCATCGTCTTATTAGGATTCCCTTAATAAAGAATTAAAATGGGCTACTGATTTATTTCAGGACAGATATTTCAGAAAACGAATGGTTTCTTGTTAGCTATCCAAGACCAGGTTATTCCGACGAAGAACTATCGGAAGTTCATCATCAGAGATCCCTCAATAGAAAATAACCATCGAATATCAGAGACAATCCAGCATATTACTGGAGGATGCCAAACGTTGGCCACAACCAAGTAAAAGGAAAGACACGATTCAGCCACTAAAATACTCCACCAAGAGTTAGCAGATAGGTTAAAACTATTGCAAGTAGGAAAAGTGCCTTACTGCAAATACAATCCGGAGCCTATTCTTGAGAACAACGAGTTGAAGTTATATTGTGACTGAATGGTTCTAACAGATAAAACAGTTGGTCATAATAAGCCAGACATTATATAACAGATACAATTTCTAGGCGAACTACACTAATTGACATTGCTATACCTAATAACAACAACTTAAGATCAAAATACAATTAGAAAATCGCAACATACAGACATCTGGAGGTGTAAAGTCGCAGACAGTGGGCAATGAACAGCGTCTATTCGATTCCCATAATACCATTAACATCTGGAGTCATACCAGAGAACCTTCTGCAGGACATCAAGTGACAGGGCCTTAGTGAGCATCTGTAAAAACCGATTCAGAAAGCAATTCTCCTTGCAACCGCGCGGACCGTCCGAAAGTTTCTAGGAAGTATAGAAGACCAAGCCACCTAGAACCCAATAACATGGAAAGGGTCCTCATAGAGCTTCATACTTTTAGTGTCTTTGTATATTCGGTATGAGTCATTAATCCCTGGAAGGAGTGCGAAGCCGTTTGGCTTGTAAATCTGATAACTATTTCTTTCCAGTTTGCAGGCAAATCAATGGATGTTTTTGCTCAATGTATCTCCCATCACCTCGATAAATGACATCGAGAATTAAATAATCGACAATAATTCTTCTTCTTTTGTGTGGTACACATTGTTTGTTCAGCCAAGTTACCATTGTTTATAGTTTTTGTAATTTTTTAAAATATTTTTCCTTAATCATTTTCTTTTATCCAATCGATTTATTCACACTTTATAGGCAATAATTTTTTTTATATAATTGCTAAACTGTATAAAAACAGGGGGTGTTGAGTTTCTCTTTAATATTTATCTTATTTGGAAGTATGTATAATGTTGGAAGAAAATACCTAATTTACACATATTCAATCCTAGCAAGAAATATTTATAGGAACAAACTCCATCTGAGAGTTCCAAATTAAATTTGAGTTATAAATTATTAGATAACATAAATTGTGTGTAGTGAGTTAAAAATTTAGGACATTTTTTTTTTTCGAAAATCATCTATAAAATTAATAACCCAGTAGACAAGTAAACAAACACTATTAAAATCTAAATACATTTTCTTACTTCATTTTTTTAGATGAAGCTATAACCATTACCTATGGCAAAGATGAAAGGGAGATAAAAAATGTTATAGAAAGTGATAAAAACACTTTGCTTTTAGCAGGAATCGTGGGGTTTTGAAACATAAACCAATGTCGCTGAAATTGGGGTTAATGCCCTTCCCTTGTTTTGTGAGACACCGCAGGATGGGTTCAGATCGATAAGGAAACACATGTCAATCATGCTGTGGCAGAAAATTTAACACTTTTCTAAAAAAATATATTTTTTACAGTTAGCGATGTTGCTTTTTTATCGAGTAAATTTATTCTCTCGAATTTATATTTTATATCATTTATTGCTACCTGGATATTTCTTGAGAAATAAATTTTTAGTTAGGAGCCTATTATTTGTTTCTTGATTAATGAAACTTAGAAAATAGAAAAATATAAAAACCAATATATAAAATTTTAGTTATGCTTTCTATAAAATTTTAACTTGAGCAAAACAAGAGTTTAGGTTACGTTTTTTTTTTTGGAAAATAGTTATTAATACATGAAAACATGAGTGGATGAAAGTTATATTTTTTGTTTTTTGACATCACTTTCAATATTTATTTTCTAAATATTTAAGTAGAATTTTGGTTGTGATTAAAAGTTCAAATTAAAGCATTTTTTAAGTAAAGGACGCTTAGAACTTTTTCTCATAAGATCATCACTTATTGAAAATAAAAGACGAGGGAGAGATGTTCCGTATAGGTATAATATCTTTATCACCCAAGAAACTAAAAAATGATAATATTAGTATTAAAACTTAAACACAAAAAAGTGGTTAAAATTCTGAAAAACTGATTGCTATTGGAGTACGTTATATCGAAGCATCTCGAAATTCTTATGTTTCAATTATTTAATTTTTTTTTAAACTGTTACCGCCTTTCTTCTTCAGACCGGTTTATAACCTGCGAATTCTACTCTGGGTTTCCCTCCTTTCGCATTTCGACCACCCAGTGAGACATATATTAAACATTTTAGAGGAGTAGTGTGAAGCTTGAAATTGGATAAAATTTAAGAAAAAGATTTTCTCTCAAAATTTATTTAACAAGTTGTCACCGTAAAAAAAAGAAGAACGAATTATTTCCTTGCAAATTTCCCTCTGGTTCTCTCTCCATACGCGTTTTAGTAGTCATCATGGAGATGTTATATAAATAGTTGTTTGTTCGAATTTTGTCTTTGTTCGCTGGAGTCCGACTGACGATACAATTAGGTAATCCAAACGCGTATATAAAGGGACCTAGAATGGAACTGCTATTTTCCAAGAAATGAACCAGTCATTGACTAGGTCTATCCGTTCTTGCAGGTATCTACTAATTATTATCGGATGAGTAGATTTCGCCGCGATTGCTGTATCATCTGCGGACAGGGTCGTGTGATACAGCAATCGTGGCGAGATCTACTTATCAGATGATGATCAGTAGATATCTGCAAGAAGGAATGGACCTAATCAATGACTGGTTCATTTCTTGGAAAATAGCAGTAAACGTTGAAAATAATCAAGCGCTCCTCCTGACGAAGGGATGGACACCACCGGGCGAGATGATAGATGTTGATGGCGAAGAAGTCAGATGGACGAACCAAGCCAAATATCTTGAAGTGACATTAGTCAGAGGATTTTGTTGGGAAAAATACATCACTGCTGCAATTAAGAAGTTTAAGCTTGTGAGCAAACAACTGTACTCATTGTTAAGCAAAAAAAGCAAAATGGGTCTGAAGAACAAATTGACGTTAATCAAAACAATGCTGAGGCAAATGCTGACCTACGGCTCTGCAGCCTGGGGCTACGCTGCTGAATCGTACATCAAAAGGCTTGAAGCTCAGGAATGCATAGAACTGAGAATGGCTTTAAACGCCCCGTGGCTCGTCAGGAACGAACAAGTACGTAGAGATATGGATTGGACCCCTCTACGAGAGTATAATGGGGAGAATTGTAATACATAGTTTCGGCAAATAGAAAAATACTGGAGATCTTTATCCCTGGAACATGAAAATGAACTCTTACGAGCAAATCAGTTTCCACAATCTTGTAATTAATCAGTTTTTACAAAAAAAGTACACGAGCCCCGTTACCTACGCTTCTCCAGAGTTATGAAATTAAATCTTGTCAATAGGCTTTCGCGAGGTGTAGTAGGCAGTGGATAAAATCTTTCCGATTAAAAGCTTAAGAATCTTGAGAAACGATACTGAATTTTTTCTAATTTAAAAGAGTGTACATGGTAATACGGATGCCAGATAACTCAGACATACTCCAATTTGCTTCGTACAAGAGAATATTATAACGTGCTTATGACTTGGAGCGACTGAAATGCATGACTAGATCTCACTAGAAAGCCCAGCGTTTAATAAGATCATTAATATGATTGACAAATATGAGTCTGCAGTCAAACGTGACTCTCAGGTCTTTAATGCAGTTAACGCGTCTTAGAAAAGCTTGGTTGATTCCATAATCATATAGCAGTAGAATTCTACTTCTTGAGAATGACATAACATTGCACTTGTCGACATTCAAAAGCAGTTTGTTTTTGGACACCAAGCATTAAATCCAGTTCAAGGCTCAAGCAGTCGCTAGGATTCCGTATATACCGGAATATCTTTAAATCGTCTGCATAAAGTAGGCAGCTGTTATTCAACCTACATGTTATATAGTTAATAAAAACGTTAAAAAGTAAGGAAATCAAAACAGATTCTTGAGGAATACCCCACGTTACTACAAAAATTAATAGATCTATGACCAAGACATTCAACATAGTGAGAGCAGTTTAATAGACAGCTTTCGAAAAATCTAATAAGTAAAACAGCGTGATCAAATCGATCAAATGGTTCGGAAATATCTATGTAAACGACATCGACCTGAATGCCAGAATCAATACGCTCTGAGATATACGGCGCAATAGTACAAAGATTATGTCTTAAAATTAGATGTGCTATGAAATTTGAAAGACAAAATATTGTATTAAACTTCATTCTAACACTTAACTCTTACAAGACAAATGGATAGGAAATTTTATTTCAGACACTCTATATAGTGCGTACTATAAGCAATAAAAAAAACAATTTTACCTTCTCAATTATGATGATGAACAATAAATTGTACGTGTAAAGTAACTTTCAAAAACGTAAACAGGTTTTGCATCTGATTGCCCTAGTACGTTTGAGGAATAATTTAAAAATAAATTAATTCCGCTTTATCCTGACACGTCAAAATTAAGTGAAATCGCATTAGGGAAACCTTTCCGTGACCGAGAATAATTCACAAAATAATTCTTTACAGGCCTTAACAAGACAGTTAATTTTAAAATGTGTTTATGAAAATTTATATTTAAACTTGATTTTCAAGACACTCTGCCATTAAATTAGCGAACCTGTTTATCTAAATGAAACAAGTCTGACGATTTGTTTAATTAAATTTTACATTATACAGAATATAATTTAACAATTTCTAAAATTATACAGTAATACTAAGAACTCGCTTACTAAAATGTTACATATTCTCTATACTGATGTAGGGTTTAGAACCTTGGACATTGACGGACGCTGCATGTTAACAACTTGAGGCTTGTGAAATGTGGTGTTACCGACGTATGACAATAATATCTTGGACACATCATGTAACCAACGAGACTGTTCTGCAACGCATGCGAAGGAGAGAGAAATCATGAAGACCATTAAATAAAGGAAGCTAGCATAGTTTGGACCAAAAATACGAACTCCTACAATTGGTTATGCAAACTCAGATGGATGATAAGAGCTGTCCCGAAAGACGACGAATTTCGTTTCTACATTATTTGCGACAATGGACGGGAAAGACATCTACTGAATTATTTAGAACAGATGTCAATAAGGTAATATTGGTCAGAATGATCGCCAATGTCCACTGAGGATAGGGCAAAGAAAGAAGAAGGAGAAGAAGATTGACTGGTGATCAGTACTGCCAATCTCTCGAAGAAGGATTAGCTGCCCTTTTTGAAGAGGGTCCTCTTTAATTTAGACAAAAATTATGGTTAATGCATAATTGCGCTTCAGCACATTTCAGTATCGATGTACGCCGTCACATAGAGGCAATGTATCCAAATTGTTGATTAGGTCGAGGAGTCGCTCAACACTGGCCTGCCCGATCTCCGCATCTAAATAAATCCTTTAGATTTTTGCATCTGAGGGTTCCTTAAATCTTTGGTTTATGCATCTCCTGTTGAAGATGTTGAAGATTTGAGAAATCGCATTATTGCTTCTTGCGAAAGGATAAGATATATTTCAGGATTATTTGAACGAATACGCTCTTGAATGAGACGAAGATCGGATTCTTTCATTATGGCTGAGGGTTGTCATTTTCAACATTTGTTGTAATTTTTGTTATTAATATTTTGTTACTGTTGTTCAAATTCTGTTATTATTCGATTGTATTTTTTTCTTAGTCTCAGTTGGTTAAAAAAATATCAATGAAAATTGATTAAAACAAAAACATTATGTTTTTTACTTATGAATTTTCTTTTTATTGTGGAAAAATTATTTACTTTTAGAGGAAAATTTAAGAGACAAAAACTTTCACAATAAGATGGGAAAGCTAACCGAGTAATTAAATCGATTCAGTGGTGTCCGAAAAAAAAGGTCGAGTGGGTAAAATCTTACAGACCCAGAAGAAAGTACCACTCTGTATATTATTTTATATAATAACAATTGTTTTATGAAAACTGTAAAAATTGTTATTTTTTTCCAAATTTGTCTTAATTATATTTAAAAACAGATAATTTATGTGCCATGTATCTTAAAAATTAAGCATTATCGGACATATGTTTATGTCAACATTTATGCTTAAAATTAACTCAAGAATAACTCTTTAAAATTGTTCGCACTTATTTGGAAACGTCCTATATATATATATATATATATATATATATATATATATATATATATATATATATATATATATATATAAAACTTCATCATGAATAAACAAGAAACAATATGCCTAAATATTAATCAGATAACAAAGATAGGATATAAAAGAAATTACAAAAACCGATAAGGACATTTTGCTTTTAAGAAGAATTGCGAGATTACTCTTTGAAACATAAATCCATGTCGCTGTAATTCTGGTAAATGTATTTTCCCTATTTTGAACATTTACGGATTTAAATCGATAAAAAACATATGTCAATCATATGCTTAAGACTTTTACTTGGAAATCCTTAATGGAGATATTGGGGATTTTAGGGAATGATATTGTGGTATTATTTGATGCTCAGAAGAGGACGTAATATTTATATTAGGTATATGTTATTATGGCCAAACAACAAAGTAGATTTCAATGCGAAGTTATCAGTACCGTAAACTAACGTGTATTAGTATATATACATATATATATATATATATATATATATATATATATATATATATATATATATATATATATATATATATTATTGCGGAAAGAACTTCCCACCGTTGTTCTCTGACTTAAATAGGAGTTCCAAGTTGTAGAAAGTACGATCAGGGTGTCTGAAAAAGCCTCGGTGGATCCCACTGACCAGTCCACTACCGATGCCGGGACGAAACATCCTAACACTCTGAAGGTGGTCGCAGATAAGATTGTGATTATATATCTTAACACCAGGAGCACGTTTCACCAATTACAATGTCCTGTTTGAAAAGAAGTAGAAGTCTCTTTACAGAAGCTTACCTAGTGCCCATAATCCATCCAATACCTTTTGTCGACAGTTGCATTAATATTTTAAACATTCTAATACACTTCAATAATAAAAAAAATGTTGAATTGCCAATAATTGGAAAACTGCAAATTTTTGGAATAGACAATCTTATACAAAGTTACCCTTATTTGTAATGCTTAATATAAAAAATAGATGCTTTCTATTTAAAAAAATTGACTTTCGATGATTTTTTAAATATAATTTTTATTCTTCGTTTTTGACCACTCTCTACTAATAATTTTCAAGATATCGTAAAAAGACCTCTAAAGTTGATCTTGGTCTACAAGAAAACTAACCCAAATTAAATAATATAGACTTTCTTATAGGAAAAATTTAGAGTTAAGTTTTGGTCCGCAAACGTCATTTTTATCACAAAAATTTAAATATGTCTAAAACGGTGAGACATAGAACATTATACATGAAATATGTCTAGAATTCTATGTAGAAATCAAAAATGTATTCATATATAGGGTGTTCTGTTTAAAATAAGCAATGTGTAGCTACCTGTTAATTTGACCCTTTTCTCAGGTGACTTTAGATTTTTTTAAAGATCACACTCAGATAATGAATACACAAACAGATTAAAACACAATATAAATATTTTATTCAACAATTAATAAATGTGGCACAATTTTCAACAATTTTGGGTGAAATTTTAGGAACAATACTATAAAATTTCATGCAACTATGCTTCTTATCAATTTTGTCATTTATTTATTTCAATTTGCCAAGCATTATCCCTTTTTAACAACCTGTATCACTCCTTGGCAACGTTTTATTATTTTAATTTTGCAACATTCCACTAGATGGCGTTACTGCAATTTAATTTGTAAAACGTAGTTAATTTCTCAAAATTTGGTTTATTTTTAAAAATTTTATTTAGCCATGATGTGATATAAGTGGTTAATTATTATTATAGCGACACCTACTATTGATGATGAATGTTATTTATATATTATTAGGTTAGTATAACAAGCTGTCATTCATTAGTGTATTTTTTTTATCTTGTGAAAACTTAGACTTTTATTGATGCTAGTTTTTTTTCTCTTCAAACAACTAAAAGCATTCACCTGCTTAGACTATTACAAATACCTTGGTTTTGTTTTCTGTACCTTGTTTTTATTTCCTATACCTTTGTTTTGTTTTCTGTACCTTAGTCCAATTTCATAAACACAATCCCAGAATATTGATTTACTCGTTTCCTTCTTCAAAAATCTATTAAATATCCCAAAATATGTTGTAATAGTTTCCTGTCAAGTAAGGAAATTACAAATATTTTCCAAAAAAAACTCGAACAAATATTTTCTTCTTTAGGAATATATCACTTAATTTTATTGTATTTTCCAAAACACTATTTCCCGTATTTGTTGTTATTTGAGAGTTGATTATTTTATTCGTGGGACAAAACTTCGATACTTTTATTTAATTTTATTAAATACTAAACTAGTTTTACTTATCATAACAAACACATAACCTCAACTAAAAGATAAAACAAAATAAAATATTTCATTTTTGTTTTAATGACGTAGGTAAACAAATGAAAATTTGAGGTTATGGTAAAATTTCGGGAGCTCTCAAGACGCGATGCTTTTAGTAACAGGATTATTTCAACTCTCTCGAAATTCCTACCCTTCGACTATTTAAAAGAACCCGAAACATCTGAATCGTGTCCAACCTGATTGGTCAGATTTGTGACACCAGATAACTTGATAAATATTACCAACTTGAAAAATTGCGATTTATGAAAGCTTTTTAATTTGATCAATTTTTATTGGAATTTTATATATTTTGATGAATATATGGACCAAAATTCTATCATTGAGCATTATTGAACTTGCCCAAAATAAACTTTAGAGCTTTCTCGACACTTTGATATACATTAGAACCACTTTGGCATACTATTTATATATTAAAATTAATGAATGCACATAGAAATTTATGACTATTTGATTCTATTTTTGTTCGAAAAAACTCTAAAATATTTATTATAGCCTCGGATATTATTATCTACGTATTAAATAACATTTTCTAGACATTTTAATCCTAGATTTGCTTACTAAAAACTTAAATCTATTTTATAATCTAAATAAAGCTATCTTTTATATATTAATAAACCTTAAAACTTTTACATTCTTGTTACAAACTGAACATTAATGAATGAAAGTCAAGACTTTGCTAAAACAAACAGTTCGAAAATTATCTGCTTAGACCAGCTTTTTGGTAGCTATTGAGTTATTCTTAAAACTATTCCTTATTATCTATTCTATATTTTAAACAAATAGCTTAAACTATACTTAATTCCATTTGATATTGTAGTCTACAATGTGGTTACTAATTGATTATGTTTCAATGTTTGATTTTAATATTTCTGTGTATTGTTTTTATCTTGTAATCGCAAAACAATATTGGGTTTTATCATTTATCTATACAATATATATATATATATATATATATATATATATATATATATATATATATATATATATATATATATATGTATGTATATATATATATAATATAATAAAAGAAGTTATTCAAATAAACTTGCAAAAAAGAAGCTTATATAAGCGGCACCAGCCAGCCAGCATTGATATTGAAAATATTAAGAAGAAGGGCATCTGACCTCTCTCGCAAAAATCGGTTTTTCAGAAAACACGATATCCACAAAAAAACTTCATCGAAAAAAAAATTCTTATCAAAAATGCATTTTATTTTAAATTTTTATTCGATCTGTGTACGTATTACCCAAACTTCAAAAATTCTGCTGAACAAGCAACGCTGCTCTTGAATTCAAACAAAAGAATGAAAATTTTATGAGATTCAATGTGCTCTTTTATTCAAATCGAATACCAGATTTTATGATGAAGTTTTATACAATTGAATAATGCTGAATAACCTCTTTTGAAAAGGCAATATATCATACGGCACTATTTACGAACGTAATTTAAGGTAAATTGCTTGGTCATCTTGTTAAAATTATATATGCAATGGGACAATTGCAATAATAAAGTCGGTCAATATAATGGACTATAAAAATATAGTAGACTCTATTAGAGCCTTATTAGTTTTTTAAATACAGTAAGTGCATGTGAGTCTACCGATGAGACAAAATTAATATGGATTAATAAATTTTAATAAATCTTTAATTACCAGCACTGAGAAGAAAAAAAAATTAAAAATAAACAACTAAATAAGTTTGAAGTTTTATCAAATATTCTACAATAAATCCCAATTGATTTAAAAGAGTTACAAGAAAACTCTAATATCAGTTGACTAAAATGCATCGCGCAACAATTAATTGATTTTCTCTCTCTTAATCTAGGTTTAGACATATTCCAAATAAACATTATTAATTATTTAAAAATAAAATGCATAACTAGGCTCGACTAAAATGATGATAATAGAAACTGTACCCAGATATAAAATACTTAACATTCAAACACCATAATTCCCCAAAAAAAAATTATTTATCTATTCAAAGGTCATTGAAAAATTACAATCAAACTTCACCTAAAAAATATCAGGAAATCTATTTATTGAATATTAATAGATGCAGGGGCGGATCCAGCCTCTCTCTCTGGAGGGGGGGCGGTGATATCGTAAAAGTCAGTATGGCAAGCCAAAGCAAGCTGTCGACGGGGGGGGGGGGGGGGGGAGGACACCAGCAACATTCCCGTTTCTAGTGTAAAAAGTAGCGTCGGGTCTATTTATCTGAATTTGAAGCTTTTGGAGAGGTGGGGCTATCACAAAAAAAACAAGTTGCCGACAAGGGGGGAGGATGCGAGCAGCATACACATTCCTAGTATAAGAGGCAGAATCGGGTCTATTTTCCTGAACTCAAGGCTCTTGGGGGGAGGCTATCGCAAGAAAAACAAGTTGTCAGCCGGGGGGAGTGCCAGCAGCATCCACATTTCTAATATAAAAGACTGAATCGGTTCTATTTTCCTGAACTCAAAGCTCTTGGGAAGGGGAGGGGCGATCGCAAGCATACATATTTCTATACTCCCTTCAAGAACTAGAGAGAGTAATAAAACTGTTACCGAAAACTCCAATGTACCTGCTCCAGTGCCGCAGGTAACTGAGAACTGCCGTAAATCTAATTATATTTAATTATATTTAAATATTATAAGCATTTATAAACTTACTGCAACAATAAAATTTCTGATAGTTCAATTTAATTTCTGTCAGTGAGCAAAATACACCTTACAATGTATCCTTAGAGATTTATCTTGTTTGTGCTTGTTTTTAAATATTATTTGGAATTAGTGAGATACCCATATGGCTTCCACATCTAAATTTATTCCACGATCGGTAAACCAGAGCATTTTTTCCTCAACGAAAAACTTATTACGATGAATGTTAATGATGCCTTAAGATATCAATATCTAGATAATAATGTTAAAAGTTCTGTTGAGATGTGTTCCAACATGACAAGAGTTGGAAAATCTACTATGTACCGAATACTGAAATAGAAAAAAACGACTGGAATTGTTAGTACTTCCAAGCCGCATTCGATCACAGGCAGACGAAAAAGCTCGTTGGAAGAAGAGATGTGAACTGCAATAAAAGAAGTTGTTCATACATTTTATTATGAGAAGCAGATCCCAATCGTCGACAAAATTCTAACTAAAATCAATGAAAATCGGGATTTACCTGAAATTAAAATGACCTCAGTCTGGAAATTGCTCAAAGAACTTAATTTTTGCTGGAAAAAACCAGATAGGAAATCTGTCCTTATACATCGTCCGGAAAATATCCGTTGGAGAAGGAAATATCTCTCCCAAGTAAAAAATAGAGTTGCTAGAAATAACACAACTTTCAAAATTAGTAATTTAATTGAACTTTTGAAAATTTTTTTTGAATAAAGTTGCTGCAGGAAATTGGGAAAAATCCATATAAGAAAAGAATAAAAGAAAATATGGAAACTCGATCTCATGATCAGTGAGAAAGAGGAACTAATTATAATTAATTTGAGCGAAGGTAGCGTCACTGACTTTGATTACAAATTAGATACGTAATGTTTACCAGCGTAAACACAATTTATTATTTAAATTTTCTGTAACATATAAAAATGAATTACATTTGAATTCCATTTTAGTGTTTAATTGTAATTCTGCAGATGGTTTAAGAAATAAATAAACTGAAATGTCAAATGATCGAAAAATGTTTTTAATTAATAACATAATGAACGATAGCCCCAAAAAATTTTTAATATTATACGGCTGAATTTATTTTTTTACATATGTTTAACTTCTTGTATTTTTGACAATGGGTATTTTGTAAGTACATAAATTAAAACTTAGACTTTTTTGAGAGAAAAAGGCTACGTTTTAGTCTGAATGTGCCTAAAACGGGTTCTAGGTCAAAATTAAAAATATTAAAAACACAGTGATGATTTGTGTTAAATATATCAAAATTAAATATATTTTCTAATGAATGTGAATTATTAAGAAATCGTGAGAAATAAAATGATATTATAAAAACTTTTTATTTTAAGTTTATTACCGAAATAATATTCTATGCCATAAATACTTAGCGATAAAATAAACCTCGTTCCGACGCCTATGGCAAGGATTAAAATCCTTTTTAACACTTCACATATCCAAATATTTATTGTTATCTAACCCAAATAGTCCATTATTATAGACCGGTATTTTTGATTATAAAATTTCTAACGCATTCCTATGAAAAATATATGTCTCTAATAGATTTTGTCAAAGACACCAGACTAAAGAACGCAGGTAGTTTGCGAAGAAAAAATAGGATAAAAAATGATTTACTACTCTCTCTAGTTCTTGAATAAACTATAGTATAAGAGACAAAATCGGGTCTATTTTCCTGAACCCAAAGCTCTTGGGGGGGGGGGGGCGATCGCCTCCAACCCCCCCCCCCCCCTTGGATCCGCGCCTGAATAGATGAGCGTTTTACCTCTAAAAAGGTGCTTAGAAACGCAATGCACCTACCAATTTTTTTTACATTTCTAGTTCAAGAAACCTTTCTATTAAATTTGTTAGATTTTTTTTTAAATTTTTATTAATAAAATTTTATTGTCAGAGGGGCCGTTAACTGGCAAAAACAAATAAAACACATCTTAAAATAAACACTTTGCCTCTTGACTAATTTTCGAAATTTTCGGAAATTTTTTCTCCAAAATTACTAAACGTATCATAATTCTGAAAAATTCATAGCAATCTTTGAACCTACAACTTCAACAAAGATTTTTTTCGTATGGGTCAATGAAGTCTATGACGCTGACAGTGGAGCGCATAAGTAACCCAATGATTTTAACTCGACAAATCGGATTATTGATGGGAATAATCAAATTATTAGCGATGAAAACAATGAAACGAAAAGGAAACATTTTCCAAAATTTGTCGGGAAACAATAGATGTTTATTTTAACGTGATATTTCTAAAAAAATGCTTTCAAATCGATTCCGTGCATTTTATTTTCTTTGCAAGTTTTTTGTTAAGAACAATTGACGGCCCACTCGGCAAAACAATTTTATAAAGAAAAAATTACTCAGAAAAATATAACAAATCTATTAAAAATGGTTTCATGAACTAGAAATGCGAAAAAAAAATTGGTCGATTCATGCTGTTTTTAGGGGGGTGTACAGGCACAAGAGTTACGTTATCATATATAAAATAATACATAAATTATTAGTTTACAAAAATTGATAGTTACATTGAGCGATATGCCACCAATCATGCAGCACAAACTCTGATCAAAAAATATCCAATTTTATGTATTACATGAACCGACAAATAGTGCAGAACAATAGCATAGAATCTAGTGTAGAATATCTAATACTTCGTTACATCTTATATCCTAAATTCTTTAGAAAAGCAATATTTAAATAATAATGTCATTGCTACGTTAAACGGAGTAATAACAAAATAACGCTTCAACCAATGAATGACACTCTGAGTTTGTTAGTTTTAACGTGACCAAAATGTAAAGTAAATGAGAAAAAATTCATATTTTCCTTAAAGGAAGCATAAATATAGGCTCGAAAACCACAATGATCCAATGACAAACTAAAAACAGCACCAGGAGAGTATGGAAATAAGGTAGAGTATTGAGATCAGAAATTTTACTCACCTTCTTTGATAGCTGTTTGTTTACATGTTTTTACATTTTATATTTCACCCTTGTTACGGCCTTAAGGGAAACATACGTTAAAGGTACGGCATCGAATCATAAAAATATACAATACAGAAACCCACAATACGATCTCATCTCCCTGGTATCCAGGAAAAGCTTCAGTGCTAAAAAATTGCCTGAGAGTAGCCCCAAGCAACAACTGTCAAAACCGTATAACTGCCATAAATAATATTCGTTATGAGTAGTTAATGGCTGAATGATAAGATTAGCTGCAAATATAAAAATGATAAACCTATTATTGGCGATAATTTAGGTTGCTTGTTTGAAACAAAAGCTAAATAACAGCCAGATTAAATTTACAAATATATCTCTAATAAAAATCCAGCACCCTCAAACAATTCATTTGAGTAATCCACTTTGTACTTGATACCTTATACCTCATATTTCGATTCGAATATTATCCTTTGCATGTTTTGCAAAGTATTATTAAATAGATATAAAAGATGTCACCCACACCGTAAATATTCCACGTAACCTTATTGAATTGTTAGTCCCTTTACACACTCGGGCGTCAGGCATGGCCAACTGAGATAAAAAGGATATAAATCAGTGTCAAAATGGTAATGGTGGGTCGTGTATGGAAATAGATGAGATCTATTATAGCGGCTCACGTGTAAAATACCCTGAGTACCTCAGCGAGAGCAGAAGCCGCCTAGCCGTTTCGCAAAAGAATGTGAAATAACTTAACGAGAATCTTAAAATGGGCGAAAATAGAAGGACAGAGAAATGGGTTTAGGCTTAGAAGATTTGACGGTATGAAGAATTTTATGGAGAAAATGTGTAGGATATAATTTTAAATTGGAGGTATTATGCAACAGGGTGTTCAAAATATAATTTTTTGACAGAAGTGTAGACATTGTAACACTAAAAATCATTAGAACTTTGATATGGTTTGGAATCAATACAAAATAATAACTGCTTCTTTCTTAACTTGAAGTACAGATGGTAGCCGCTCTACTTTTTTTCCTTTTCTGGCAGATCAATATTTATTTTTTATTGGGCATGGGGTGGGCCGATGGTTTTTGATTTGAGATCACATCTGGAGAGTTTTGAGGGTACTTTTCGAAATATATATTGTAATAATAACGTTATTAGTTGTCAGTTAAACTATTTAAAGCAAGTTTATACTTGATAACGATTAGAGATACAACCTATTCGAAACGTCGTAAAAATAAATAAAAATAAAGACAATTCAAGTCCGACAACCACATTTTAGTCATTACATTATGCATTGACTGCCTTATGAAACAACTTCTGTCGTGTGCCTGGTATCGAGCGATGTGGACACGTCCGTATTGAGCGGCGTTCACCCTTCAAGCTGGTTTCGCCCTACTTGGACTCATCAGATATGAAGATTAACACATGACCAACAGACATTTGAAAATCGTAAATGATTTTGAGTCTTGAGTCTAGTTGACTGCAAGTCTAGCTCTCAGCAGCACACACAGTGCTTGCTGACGACTAGACTCTATTTGATATCTCCTTTAACGTCTCAGTGATACCAGGACAGTATTTCAGTTTTGCTTTCTTTCAGAGCTCTTCAGATAGGTTAAAAAGCCTAATACACTTACATTATATAAAGGAAATGTCAAGTAGAGTCGAGTCGTCAGCAAACAAGCACTGTGTACCTTGCTGAGAGCTAGGCTTGTAGTTAGCTAGACTCAAGACTCAAAATCATTTACGATTTTTAAATAACAGTTGGTCGTGTGATAATCTCCACATCTGATGAGACCAAGTAGGACGAAATCAGCCCCAAGGATGAGCTGCGTTCAATACGGACGTGTCCACACTGCTCGACGCCAGGTACACGACAGGAATCGTGTCATAAGGCAGTCAACGCATGGTGTGCCATCATAGGGGTAAACCGAATATCCTAAATACTTTTAGATATATCATTGCTGAATCTGTACGCAATGAAGCAGATATAGGTCATAACAAGTCAGGATCGCACGCGACGCCACTGCGTCTGCAGGCGTGACTACTTAAGAACTGACCGGAAGTCATGAGGTGTTTCGACACTCGAAACGTTTCAATGATAACAGAGCAGGATTTCAGTGTCTCGTTCTTTCAGAACTCTTCAGATAAGCTAAGAAGCTTATTACACTTACATTACATAGACGAGATATAAAGTAGAATCGAGTCGTCAGTAAGCAAACACTGTGTGCGCTGCTGGGAGCTAGACTTTTAGTCAACTATACTCAAGACTCACAATCATTTAAAATTATGTTTGCTTCTTGAAAGGTTTTAGCTGATCTTATTTGTTTCATTATGACTTTTCTTGCTACATATATTCAGTATCATACCAAGTACTTTTGTAGGTATTAGTAAGTGTCTATATTTTAGTAAGATAAGCAAGATTTTTCTGTGTAGAACCTAACATGTAAAAATATATTGTTAGAGATATAATAATTAATATAAAGGCTTCAATTTTATGAAGTTGCCAATTTTAACAAATTTTTAGGTGGGTTTTAATAAGCTTTACCTTATTAATTTTTAAAAACTTTGTAGATTTTCACCATATTTTTGTGGGAATGATTTATTACCAAAAATTTTTATTACTTATTTTGATACACGACTGTTAAAAATTTTATTATTATAACTTTTACAGTATATTAAAATCAGATTGTGAAAATAATCACTAAGCATAAATTAGACAAAATTTTATTCAAATTTTATGTTGTACTTTTCTTTATTCCTGTACTGTTTATCTTTTTAGTAAGATTTATTTATTGTTGCTTTTTTTGTTATAAATTAGTTTAATTTATTTATCTGACTATGGATTTTTTTTAAGTGAAAGGATTTATTTCTGAAAAAAATGCAATGTAGTAATTGACGTACCTAATTTATAGTTGTGACACACAAGAAAAAAATATTTTTAATTTGTTCGTTTAAAACAAATTCATAATATTAGAAAAAAAGACAAGTAATAAATATTTTAATTTAATTTTAATTTCAATAATTGACTGTGTACCTAATTATTTTGTAACATTCATACAGTATGTTATTGTCCTTTAAATTATTTAATGGTTTAAACATATTTTTAAGTTATATCAATTTAAAAACATATATATTAGGAAAAAATATTTCTATAAATATTATACGATAATATAATACTCAGAGGATATATATCGTAAATAAAATTAGGTGCAGCTTTACAACAAAAGGAGGAAACTCCACTGTACTCATGAACACAGAAGAACACAAACCAAGATGACAGAAATCCTTCAAAACTACACCTACAAGCAGGTAACATAAGATCCAACTACATATTTGGAAAAAACGACAAAAAAACATTATCAAAACCGCGAAACTAGGAGATGAAATCGAAAAGCACATCATTCCTTGGGAAAAAGCAAACAGATATCCCAAACTATATGGATCATCAAAGAAGGAACACAGATAAACCCATGGTAACTGCAGTAGATTCATCGACTCAACAACTGAAAATCTACCTGGCACAAAATATGCAACCGGTGACCAAAATTACAGACTCATACCTGAAAAATTCCGATCATCTGATCAGCATACTTGAAGAGCTAAAACTGCAAAAAGATGACAGTCTTGTTAGTCTGGATATCATCCTGTATCCAAGTTTACCAATTAACAAAGCTCTAGATCAGATTGCTATGAACGAAGAGCTCCCACACCACTGTATCGACCTCTCCGAACACTATCTCAAAAACACATATTTTTCCTATGACAATAACCTACCAACATACAGATCATTCTCTTATGGGGTCTTCGCAATCACCAGCCATCGCAAACCTTTTTATGAAATATTTCGAAACAGAAGCCTTAAGAAAAACTAAAACAAAACCTATCCTTCTGGAAACGCTACGTGGATGACACCTTCATCATATGGCCACACGGAAGATCCAACCTAGCACTAAGCAGCAATCATCACCGCATAGAGTTCACATTGGACATCGAAGTCAAGAAGAAGCTACCTTTCCCAAAGACAAAATACCATTGGAAAATCAGGGAGTGTATAGCATTCCGTGTAGAGACTGTGAAAAAAATTTATCGGCCAAACAGTAGAATCTCTACTAAGGTCCAAGAAAATAAAAATAGCAAAAATAATAAGCAACTCACATCAGCTTTATATATATATATATATATATATATATATATATATATAATTATTTGGCAAGTAGTATGTCACAATATTTAGCATTCAAGAAATTGTCAATTTTCTAGAGCCCGACAACAGCGCTCAATTTTGAAAATGTATAATTTTTTTTTTATTAGATGTGAAGAACAAAAATTTTCCTGAAAACTTTTTTATTAACTATATTTTAATACCCAATAGTTGGTTATTTGAAATGCAAAACTTCGTCATTCAACTTTTCCGATAGTATATCTAGGAGCGTAAAATTTGACGGCACTATTTTAAAAATTCTCTACTTAGCCAATATTGCATTGGAAACTCTGGCTAGAAGTTATTTTTTAAGTGGCACCATGACGAATAAGTGACTAAAATTTCAAAAAGAATGGAATTTTCTTTTCCTAATTGTTCATTAAATCCTTTTTTCGATATTTCTCTATTTTTACAGAAAATATAATATCATATTGATGTTCAGCGAACCCGGAAACATCAAAAAACGTGTTATAAGAACTAAAATGCCAATGATTACCACTCAGTCATTTTAGGAATCCAGCTGGCATAAAAATTGGCATATTTACTTCAACAAAATTATCATTTTGAGATTCAGTTGGTTACTTTTAAATAATAAATTGATTAAATGTAAAAGACAAAATTAAAGGAAGTAGCAACAAAAATAATTAGATGGTAAGAGGCAACTTAAGTAGACAAAATTAATATCGTCTTACTTAATTGTACTGAAATTAAGCCATACGACAGTTTACATAACTTTTCCAAGTTATCTTTCCAGACAGATTAAATTGTCACAAAATAAAACCATCATCAATCGTCAGCCGCTTAAGGGTCCAGACTAGCAGTGATAAGGATGAAATAAAATAACGGAGGTGATAAGGATGTAATAAACGATTTTAATGGGGGCTTCCGGGTCTTCGCGTTAAAATACTTGATTAAAAAAGATAAATTATTTGACCGTATATTTTAAAAGTCATGGAAAACAATAGAATATTGTATTTTTAAGGGTAAAAATGGCTGTTTGTTTGGGAGAAACGTGGAGATTAATGGCTGTGGCAGAAAGCTTGAGCGAAAACCACACAAACCTTGAAAAATATTTATGTCCACTTACATAAAAGTTATTCTTTTCAAAAATTTAAAATAAAAAAATATTTATTTTTGTTTTGTTTGGTGTTAAATTAAAATTACTTAAAAAATTATATTTACGGTTTGCAGTAAGTAAGACCATCGTGTAAAAAAAATGTGTTTATCATAGTTTGAGTAGATAATGGCCGTGTAAGTATTTATAATTTTCCCTCAGGGGGCTGTAGAAGCGACTGTACCCGCAGTAAAAATGGGGCCTCTCCCATAGCCGCGAGGTTTGACGACCAGGGCCCCAGTCCCATTTGTGAATGTCCTGTAATGTCTTATATGTGTATCCGTTCTCGGAAAGTCGGTGGCTGTAGAAGGTTGTTTTTCGAGCATGTAGACATGGTTTAATCGGCCGTCAAAGTGGTAAAGTCTACCATAAAACCCCTTCAAGTCCAAGGTTATACAGATCAAGCCGATGGCTGCGTAAGTTAAGGAAAGCTAAGTCGATATTTTTCGGACTTTAGGAGGTCGGGCGCGTTCTAATTTTAAAAATGCCTTCCTGCAACCAGCGGGGCATGCTTACGGGTGATGATTTCTTCTCCTCCACTACTCATGGAAGCAAAGTGGACCTCGATTTTACTAATATTAAAGGGGATACTGCATTAAAAAAACAATCAGCGTCTTCGGTGAGAGACCAGGCCGAGATGCAATCTTCATCTAGTGGAATAACCCTCCGATCTAAAAGACTGAAAATAGAGTCGCCCATTTAAAACTGTCAAAAGAAAGGGGGATCTGTTAAAGACAACTCTCTTTTTTTAATTCATAAATCCCTTCAGAACCACTTCGGCACTTTAAAAAATACATCAAGAATTAAAGATGGATCCTTACTCATAGAAGTTGCGAATGAACAACAATATATCCTTACAAAAAAACTTCAAAGGATTTACATATATGGTGCAAATATTACTGCTCATGCATCGCTGAACTTACTAAAAGGTGTAAATACTAGCTATAACTTCTCTATTTCTTCAAATGATGAGATTTTAGACGTTTTGAGCGATCAAGAAGTCACAGGAGTTCACAGAATTCCATTCAGAGATCCAAATAAAACATCTGCCCTCTTTATTCTATTTTTTAATCTGCGGATCTTACCATGCACAATTAAAACAGGATACTCATCCATTAGAGTAAGACCTCACATACTCAACCCTTTGAAATGTTTCAATTGCAATAGATTCAGACACACAGCGCAAGGTTGCAAAAAATCATGTTCCTCTTGTGGTCACCCTGCTAATGCAATTACAACATATACTCTCAACCTTATTTGTGTGAACTGCTAGGAATCCCTTTCCCCAGGGTATAAAAGATTCCCTACCTCCAAACAGGAGTTTAATATACAAAAAATACGTACATTGAAAAAACTTTCTTACTTAGAAGCTGAAAAGAAATATAAACAGTTGAATCTAAATTTTATTTCACCATATAGTTTTGTAGCTGCAAAAAAAAAATAGTAAACGTAGTTGAAAATGTATGTTTTAACTTAGTGTGACTTTCCTCCATCAAACAGCATTTCATCTAACTTAATTCAATCCAAACAGGTGACCCCTCGAAACCCCCATTTCTTCCTTCTCTTTCATAAACTTTACCCCATCCCAAAACCCACTAAAGCCCCATTTCTCTTTACCTCCCTTAAAACCGCAATCAAACGCAAACCTCCACTGCTAAAAATACAATAACACACAAATGATAAACCCTGCCCCTAAACAAACAAGCAGCACACCTGCCCTTTTTTAATTCAGATAGATCTCGGTTTTTCCTCGCCACTGTCATTTGATTGGAATTGTATGTATCTTGGGTTGCAAGGAATTTATTCCTTTATCCGAAACATATCTTTAATTTAAAAATAATTTTCAGGATACTTTTTTGATTTTTTTTTTGAGCGGAAAATACTAATGATTAACGAATAAGCTTATGTAACAAATGTATTTCTTCCCACTGTTGTTGCGCAGTGTCATTCTTTTTGAGCTGTCACTTCTTTCAAACGTGACAATTGGACGCACCTAATGGAAGCAGACTAATGCGCAAACTGGGTCATGGTTAAAAATGGAGACCATTTTGCCTTGATTTTTTCTTTTTCCTGGTTTGATTCGGCCGAAACAGCGGCAGGCCTCCATTTCAATTGTGATTTGCCAATTTACTGGGATTATGAAATAAAAATTCGTTTAATATTTTGGTAATTTTGTTGAGTTTTTGCAATACCATATTTTTTGCCTGGTTGGCAGTTATGTTTTTTTAACGGGATAAACCGGGAGACTGGGATTTTTGGACAGTATGCACACGTCAACGAAGGAATTCTCTTAAAAACCTCCGACATCGGGAGTCCACTCTACTGATAATCTCATTACGTAATCCACTCAACTAGTTATCTCATTACTTAATCCGTCTTCAGGACATATTGTACTACCCACAGGGTTCATTGTTACTGTTTTTCCTGCGTGTTCCTGTGGTTGGTACGGTAGAGCCTACGCCGATATGCTGAGAAATTAAACAACTTGTGATCTCAGGCACATCATTATATTAATTTATTTTCATTAATTATCTAATAATAATTTTATATACCAAAATTATACTCTATTATTGTAAGGATTGTTTCATGATTTTGAAGCTATTAGGCTATATAGTGTGAGGTTAATTGTTAACCAATTGGATTTATTTCCTCCTTTTTTTAGTAAATTTATTCAAATTCGATTTTTTTTTCAATTGTATGATATATCTGGCTTACACTACAGTTTAAATTTTAATTAAAGATGTTATTATAATGATCTATTACGAGTTCTGTTTGATCCAAATGCTGCTTGCGTTTGTATTTATTTCGTTTTGTTGTGTTTGCTGTGGAGTAAAGTTGAAAGCTAGTTCCTAACAATATCGTGGAAAGTTTCTGCATTCAGCCTAGTTTCTAGTGCAGTGGCGCCCTGGATAACTCACCACTACTTTTCGACATCGGGGATAACTCGGTGTTTTTGCTCGGTGGTGCTGCTACTATCTTTCAACTGTACTCTAGTTTTTTTTAATTTTGGAATTTAATTAACTTTGCTTCTCGTCTTCATTGTGAGGTATCACGCCTCTTTTCTTTAAAAAACCAGTGCAGCACCATGTCCACGTCAAAGGATACCACCTACATATCAAAGAATGCCAACATTATTATAGGTTTCCGACGGTTTTCCTAATTTGTTTCTTGTTTCTTTATTATGTTCTCTAATCAAAAATAACTCAGTTCTTCCTACAGATATCACCACAAGAGAGGATATTGTACTCTTACCTATAATTGTATTTGGAGAAGCTGGAAGATAGTTAATCTCGTCAGATATTTTAATATTGTCTTATCTTTAAGCTTTATGAATGAAATATTCCAAATTTTACAAGTTCTAATACAATACAAGAAAACATAAAGGGTTTAATTTTATCAAGATGAGCGTATGGGCTAATTTCACTTTATTAAATATTCTGTGACTTTAATCAAAACCACCAACTATTTTGTAATCTTTCAGGGATACTAAATAGCTTTAGAATAATTTTGACTATTTTAAATTATATTTAACTTTTTAACATAAAAATATAAAAAATTTGCCTGCATTTTTTAAATAAACTCGTATCATATAAAATAAAAATAGAACAAACCCAATTCTAACAAAGTATATTGCGACGTTATATCTTAAATGGATCGTAATACGAGAAACACAATATTATTGTGACTTTATTATCATCGTAGTGAAAAGTCGCTTCGTGGCGTGAATATGGGAAAACTAGTTTTTAAAGGTTTGAATATTATATAAAATTTCCGCCATATTTTCCTGATGCAATATCACTCTCAGGAAAGAATATTTTTGAAAATGTTTCTTAATAGTTTAATTTTATAGTTGAAATTTTTGTATATGAACATCTGAAGGAGCCAGATGACGTACCTTATACTACATGATTGTCTTTATCCATATCTAAATTTATAAATTATTGTAAATTCCGTTTTCTTTCAAAATAGCGTGAAATTACGTTTCTGGAATCTTGGATTCATAAATCCAGAAATTGCTTTAAGAAAACCAGAGATTAATTGCAAGGGCCGCGGGTTTCAATAAGGAGGCGGTCGCAAATCAATGTCGAGAAAAAAATTTTCGAAGGACTTGTCTGAAGATTATGATTGTATTAAAGTAATATATATTATAATTTGGATTTTTTGTTTTACTGTAAGATTTATATTGTTTCATTAAATGATAATTTTGCTACTTCAAATTAAAAAATATTTGTATTATCTCAATATCGCAAATTACGTCATAGGCTACGTAGTCTTACTCCACATAGTGGGCAAAATGGAAAAAAAATACCTTAGCTACTTACTTCCAAGTTAATCAAGAAATATTTCTATCATCCAGTGTAAGAATAGGCTAATAAAAAGAATTATTTATCTTTTTCTATGAAAACAGTTTTTTTAATATTAGGCCTCAACTTTCTAGTCCGACTTCCTCTTAATCTAGTTTTAGATTTTCCTTTAAAGCATATTTTTTAAACTTAAAGAATGCAAAATTGCCTCAATCTTTGGATATATGAAACATTTTCTTGACACTTTGGGAAAAATAAAATTAAATCTGTTACGGCTAGGTTTTCTGGCCCATTGCAATGCAAAATCCTACTCCAGTATTATTGGCAATCGGGATATGAATTAAAATAAACCTCGTCAGTTTTAGCTTTTGTATGAACACGTATTTTTGGCAGCCACAAATTAAAACTTCTTCTCTCTTCTAAAAATATTGTCACGAACTTTATAGCAGTATACAATTTATAGTGATTTTTGTATTTCTAGTTTGTACGTTTTTAGGTTTATTTTCTACGAGTTCATAATTTATTTAATTAATTTTATTTATTGTTAATTTTCTCAAGAGACGTCGATGAAAGAAGGTCTGGAACTTTACGGTAAATTCTATTTCCTTATTTTGAACATGGAACGCCTATGATAGAAGGTCTAGAGATCGCCAGATCACTCCTCCTTATTTCTATATCACCATGAAGTATGAAAATAGTGCTAGAAAGATGCGGAATCTTCTGGCCAGAAGGGATATAAACACTCCGGACTGGCTTTCGGGGACTGTTTAATTAGAGACATCGTCGAAATAAGTTAAATTGTTTGACAAGTGTCAGAAATTGTGAAGTTAATAATAAAAGCTTTTGAAATAAGAGAATGTGTTCAAAAATCGGCCGTCCGAAACAAAATTGGTGTCAGAGGTGCGATCAAATCCAGAAGATGTTAGTTTAGGTTAGAAAATTAGAAAAAAAAAAGATAAAAGTGGTTTAAAATCTTATGCCAGTAGAAATTAGACAACAGAAAGTAAAAATGGAAGAGCAGCTTTAAACTAGTTTGAATCAGATACTGACGATGTTGCAAGACATGAGAACAAGCCCAGAAGATACGAAGAAAAGCCAAGAAGAGATGAAACAAGAAATGAATATGACGAAAAATCAAGACGATTTGAAATAAGAATTAAAGGCATGCCAAGACGATATGAAATGAGAATTGATAACAAGTAAGAGAACATGAACCAAAAATTTTAAGAGGACATTAAGAAAAATTAATAAAATATAAAACAAGAACTAAAAACAAGCCTAAAGGACATGAGATAGGAACTTAGGACAAGTCAAGAAGATATGAAACAAGAAATGAAAGAAGACACGAAGCGCATAGAACAAAAAATGCAACAGAAGATTGGCAAAATTAGAGAAGGCGTACATGACGAAGTACTATGTGAGGTGACTGAAATCCAGAAACAGATGCAACAGTTACATTTATAAATCGAAAGGGTACCCAGTGCAGGTATAATGAAGGTAGATGGTGTTCCTACAACTAGTGTGATGAAGCCACCTACCTTCGGCAAAGTACCTTGACTTAACTATGTACGTCAATTCGAAGCTGCCGCCATCAACAATAATTGGAGTTTACAGGAAAAGTCACATTCTTTTGTTCTAGCATTACGGGGTGTAGCTATGGAGATTCTACGTAACACTCCCGAAGAAAAAGGGAATGATTATGAGTTTATAGATATTTTTCTGGAAATGCCCAGGAAGTTTATAAGGCCCAATTCCAAGGAAGAAGACAAAAATACAACGAAAATCTGCAAGAATATAACGCGGATAATGAGGCTAATAAATTTGACTTACCAAACATATCCAGAAGAAATAAAGCGAAAGTTAGCAGTAAATAGTTTTATCGAAGGTTTACGTGACCCAGAAATAAGCCAAACCCTAAGAATGTCCCGACTGAAGAAAATTTCTGAGGCTCTTGCTTATGTCCTTCAATTTGAAACAGCCAAACAGACCTTTAGGAACCAAGGAAGAGTCATAAGATGAGTCAAAGTTTCCCGAGATTATCGCAAGACCAATAAGGAAACTTTCATGAGGCCAATGAGGGAGTTGCAAGCATTTTTGAACAAACGAAAACACATGACAACAAAAACACAACCTTTGGTAGCAGAAATAGAATTCGTTGTTGGAAGTATGGCCAAGAGTGGCATGTACAAAGCCACTGCACTTGGAGTACTGATCCTGATAGAGATCCTGATGGCTATCGGCTTCACATTGCTAATATAGATGATGAAATTGGAATGAGTGACTTTGAGGAAGTCTTTGCTCCTTATGGTGAACTTAGAGAACTCTGGTTAAGTAATAGTATTCCCTGTTTTGCATTTGTTGTTTACAAAGATAAAAAAAAATGCTGTAGTTGCCGCAAGGCTTGCGATGGAGTTGAAGTATGCAGTTGTCGCATTAGAGTGGCTTATGCCAGACCAAGAAGAAAGGGAAGGGTCCCGTACCATTAGAAGGACATATGTTGTTTCCAGTGTGGACACAACGGTCACTTTTATCGAAATTTCCCGAAAATTACTGTTGGTGGAGGAAATAGAAGAAAGTACCCTTACGGAAGAGAGTAAGAGAGTGCAGAACGAGACGAGAGGGACCGTAACCGAGAAAGGAGCTACGGAAGAAGAACCTCCTACAGGTCATCCTAGACAGCGACGACTACAAATAGAAAGCGACGGGATGAAGACCTGCTATGACTGCAAGCCAATATGGGTAGATTCATGCCTGGTTAAATGTGTGGTTATAAAATTGAAAAAGAACCAAGGGGCTTTCATCCAAGTTTCAGAAGTCATGGAAAGGTCCGTAAAACATAGTGTCCCGAATTGTACCGAATTCAGAAGAATCCTTATGCGAAGATGACAGTCATGCACCTTGACATATTAACCCATCATCAAGGTCAAGGAGGTTGACCGGGACGATCAATACTTAAAAGATGGCAATGTAACGAACTTGATAGCAGTATACACTTTATAGTGTTAGTTTGTATTTCTAGTTTGTACGGTTTTAGGTTTATTTTCTACGAGTCCATAATTAATTTAATTAATTTTACCTTTTATTAATTTCCTCATAAGACGTCGATGAAAAATGGTCTGGAACGTTTCAGAAAATTATAGTTCCTTATTTTGAACATAGAACGCCTATAACAGAAGGTTTAGAAATCGCCAGATCACTCCTTCTTCTTGTTTTTATTACACCATGTAGTATGAAAATAGTTCTAAAAGGATACGAAATCTTCTGGTACCAGCCAAAAGGGATATAAAGGCTCTAGACCGGCTTTCGGGGACAGTTTAGTTAGAGACGTCGTCAAAGTAAGTTGAATTGTTTGATAACGGTCAGAAATTGTAAAGTTCATAATAGAAGCTTTTGAAACAAAAGAGTGTGTTCAAAAATCGGCCGTCCGGAACAATTAGCTCAAACAAAATAAGGCATGAATTACTTTGCCAACGAAATAATTGTCTAAAAAATTGTGATTTTTTTTCTCTTTAAATTCACTCACTGAGTTCAAGTAATAACACCATGTCATATTAACAGAAGGCAACACCTACGCGATTAACAATGAACGACGGTCGCGAGGCCAATTTTCGCGAAACATCAACACCGATTATAATTTTTTGATTTTTTAATGATTGACGCCGCATCGGAAATATGGACCCATGTTTCTCACCTATGTTTTACTGTTATTTTGTGTCCCGTTTTTTTGATATGGTTGATTTTTATAATTGTGTTATTTGAAGACTATCAAGGAGGTTGTGGTGAAGTCCCACCAAACTTTCCCACTATGCTAGAAACCATACCCGCTTCATATTTATCCTAGCTTACCGAGATGAAAAGAGATTGGTTGAAGTTCATGATTTCTAATTGAAAATTTGCGAATTGACCTGAAGTCTCAATGAGAAGTATGTTATGAATTAACATTATTCAAGTAACGAACGTTCTGCATGCCTTTTTCGACGAAGTTTCAAAGTAGTTTGTTACGCATTATTAATATTCGGGATTCGCTTTCATTATAAATAATTTTACCTTAATTATTTGTTAATCCTATTATTTACATAACGTACTAATCTCTTAAAAACGATTGGCGACTATTATCTATGAACTAAGAATATCGTAACGAAGTTTTCCTATATCCTACTTTTTAACTAATTTCATAGTGTACGAGAACTTGTCTTAAGGTTTAAGTTTTTACGTTATAACGACAAAACGATTAATATCTGAAGAATAATTTTCTCTAGATTTAACTCACAGTTACACATTCACGGAGGGCTGAGAAAAATTATTTGCTTATTGTCAAGAAATACGATTATCCGAAATTTTCATTCATTTCTGTGTCGTAATTTCGACTATGATTTGCATATCTTATTCGGGATTTAGTTCCATCCACTAAGTAACGTTTGGTTTCGGTTTGTCTATAAAAATTGCCGATACTCGTTTTTCTAGTCAACATTTAAAGAAGAAGATTATATCTATGTTTATTATGATCGTCCAACGTCGTTAGACTCACAGTTATATTACAAAATGGGGAAGAGGTATTCATTACTCAATACCCATAGAAATCTAGCTAAACTCATTAGCTCGTAAACGTAGCTTGAGAACGAAGATTTTCCTTATGATTTAATTATTTACAAAATTCCCCGAACTCGAAGGTGTTTTGCGTAATTTGGAAGTTTCTTGATTTATTATTTGTTCCGAAATAGGTTCAAATCCACGGTGTTTTGTATAATTCGAAAGATGCTTTAATTTACGGTTTTATTTTTATATTTCCAGGATTTTCTAGAATCGCTGTTCTGTTTACCGGAATTTGGAGAATACTTTTTTCTGGATTTGTTATTGCATTATACGTGCTAGAACTGAGTTCGTTTGACACAGTTTAAGAAAAATAACTTGAATGTGATTAATTGGTAATGCGTAAGAATAAGAACAATTCTTACGTTTACTGCACATCACAGTATTGTGCTAAGAGTAATCTTTACGATCTGTATGGTGATTGTGGTAGATCCAGAATGATGTCATCATTACTGATGAGTACGTAGTTACGTTTATGTATTATTAGAAATATTTATTTTAGACGCAATCGGAATTTATTAAGTTTTAGGCAGGTCAAAAAATGCTTATTCTTTCGAAGATTACTGTAGCCTCAACAGAATCGTTTCGTAGTAAAAGCGCTATTTTGAATCAGTTTATTCATTTTCGGACGGTCGGGAATTACTATTCGTTGCCCTAAGTTTTATTAACCCGTTTTTCCGACGACGACCGAATCTGCACGATTTCGTGATCTTTATTTGTCAGAACAGTTATTTATCAGAAGAAGTGATATTTTCGAAGCGATCTACCATGAGGACCACGAGCTGCCTAAAACAAGAACAATCACGTAATCTCTGAAGATCAGTTACCCTAAACAAAGCAACCTTCGATGTCCTGCATTTCACAGGTCGGGGTGCATTTTTATATGTTTCCAGAAAACAAGTCTTAAAATCAGGTGATGATTTCAATTATATCTTAATGCGCGATTTCGATGGACTTTGAAGTTTTCGATTTTATGAAAGTTATGTTGAGCTGATAGGTTTATTTACGTAGTTAGGGCGATATTAAATTGATTTTAAATATATTTTTGTAAATGACCAGAGTATATTTACAACAGACACTTCTCACTAATTCCTTAATTACCTCTTGTGTTTTACTTTTATTATTAAATTACAACCAACTCTAAGCTTTTCTTTGAGAAATTGTGTAGTAGTGCTGGATTCTTACCGGTGAAAACCCCCTCTGACTGAGAGCCCCACGATTCTATAGTCTTTGTCGATTTTAATTAAGCAACAATCTGCAACGACTCGTAGTAAGAATCCTTTGGGTTGCTGGGCTGATGGACTTTTTACAAACTTCTGGTCTTCAAAGCATTGATGTTTCCGCTCCAGGTGCCGGTCCTCCCATTGCTTCGCACTTCCTTACATTTTGCATATAATGCAAGGTTGATCTTTTAATTATTTTATTATTTTAAATAACAATTGTTTCTGACCTATATTGTAATAGTGTGATGTGATCTTGATCCTGCTTCTGAATCCTGGAACCTGCGCTTCCTTTTGGTGCTTCACCCAGTGGGAGGTACCCCACTTGATCCCGAATGGTTTCTTTCGGCGTCTCTTCTTTTTTTTCCTTGGTTGTTTGCTTTCTGCCTCGTGTTTCTAGATGATTCCTGGATCCTATTGCTTATAACCGGTGTCTAGGTCTTTTGTATTTCCTGCCGTCTACTGTATTATTGTAATCTACTGTTTGCGCGCTGTAATGCGTTTCTGACTTCAAGAAGACTTTGTTGGCTTTCTGTCTCAAGACTTCTCTTAAAGGAGTCTATCTCTCTCTCATTCCCGACGAATTATCCTCAGTACTATGTTTTCCTGAGCTTCTAGTCTCTTACTTACTCACATCATACCTACTTATATACACCTATAGCACATATTGCAATAAAAGTCTAGGATCTCACTAAAAAATGACAACAAAAGCTTCTAGAAGACATTTCTATAGAATACATGATCCCATTCAAATTTACATTAATCGAAAAAATGGTTTTTGAAATATTAAAGTTTAGTTAGGTTTGTTTTACGTCCAAACCGTCTTTTGTGACTGTGTCCAGATTTCTACCCAAATTTGAAAAATGGTCAGATTAATCAAAGTTTAAGTACTAAACCATTAAAAATATTGGGTTATTTTAGCAAGAAAATAACAAGAGCGAGGGGGGAGGGCAGCGGAAATCAAATCCATTAATTCATCAACTATAGTAGTAATAGTTTCGAAAGTTGATAATAATAAAAAAAGCACATGATATAATAAACTACAAAAAAATATGTTATTAATTCAAATTTTAAATTAGTTCATCTTGGTTCATTTGTGAGAGTATCATAGAATTTTTTAATTTGGATTTAGGAATATTCTGATATACTAAATGTCCATTTGTTTCGGGTAAATTCTATTTGCCATTAAAATGGGTAAACAATTTTTTTATCAGTATTAATAATTAATGATGACAATAGTCCTTGTTCGTAAAATACCTTTTTTTTCTCATTTGTTCTAGCCTTACCTGTTTTAGCTATAATTAACATATTATTTACCAAATTTATTTTTAGGTACAATTATTTTTGTAAACGGACTCTATTCTGTTAGCATAAAATATTTACAAAATTGTATTGAAAATTTATAAAAGATCTTCAAATAAAATAAAATTTTACTGCATTTTCCATGAGATGTAGTTAAAGTCCAACAAAAGGAATTTTCAAACACTACAAAGTTCTTTGTTAAAGTAATTCTGCTGCACTCATTTTATAGCGGATTCTCAAACCGCCGAGGGATATATCCGGGTGTATACACAAAACACTTTAGATGATTAATATTAAAAATCTGTATTTTTATATCAATATTGCTTTTTCCTTATTGATGTTTTTTTTTTCAGTAATAATATGATTATATTGTAAAATTTTAGATGAAATATCTCGAAGATCATGGAAAATAAACATGGTTATTTAAATGTAAATGTTTTTTACTTAATTCATACAATGTACTTAATTTTAATTTAAATATTATTCCAAATTCACAAAGTGTTGGTTCAAGTTTCAGTACTTTATATATAAAAAAAAACTCTTTCGTTATTTCCTGCTTGATAAAGTTGATGTCAAATCTTCAATGGTTCATTCACTGGCTGCTATTAGAACTAGTTTTGTACAAAATAAAGTTAAATTTTAAATTATATATATATATGTAATCGAAGGTTTTCGAGTATTCTATGTATCGTTGGCAAATTTTTCCAAGTATTAGGCAATCGCTGGCTATCATCTCTGCTATTTAAGTTGGTGGACCTCTTTACAATATCGATGGCTTCCCTTACAACTCTGATGGACAGGTGTTCACATTTCGATAGCTTTTTTGTTCCTGAGAAATTTATCTTATGTTCTATAAAAGATAACGTAGTGAAACTAGATTTTCACTTAAATTCCACTTTAATTGAAACTTGAATAATATTCAACATGTTTCGCTATACAGTAGCTTTATCAAGAATGAATTCAATTTCTTATGTCTAGGTAAGGTAAACCATTTTTGGATTTTCCCATAATAAACAGGTAATTAAAATAGGTCATTAAAATAGGTTCAATAAAGGAGAATTGTTCAGGTCTAATTGACAACTTAATAAAGTATCAGTATTTTTAAATTTATTTATTTCTAGGGATTCCAATAAATTTAATTTAGTGCTTTTATTTTCTGTATGTAAAATTTGAAAATTTTGATCAAAATTATGATTAGATTCTCTTAGGTGGTTTGAATAATGAGAATCTGTTTTTTCTTTAATAAAACTAGTAAAGTGTTCCTTAATTCTTGTTGAAAAACTTCTGCCTGACTGTCCTATATAAAACTTAGGGCAATCTTTACATTTTATTTTATATACACTCGATTTATTTTCTTTTTTTGTTTTTGTTTTGTTATTTTTTATAATATTACCAGTTGAATCATTGGTTTTAAAAGGCACATTAATATTGAACTTTTTTAGAAATTTCGCGATGCAATTACTTGCTTGACCAAAATATGTAATCGTAAAAAATTTTTTTGTATTATTTTTTAATACGGGAAATACCTGATTTAGCGCTTTCATGTTTAATTTTTTATTTAGAATTTTGTTTATTATTTGTGGGGTGTATCCATTGTTAACAGCAATTTGTTTAATAATGTTTAGTTCTTTTTCAAAATTTACTTTGTTTAAAGGAACTGTAATAAGTCTATGTAACATACTATGGAACGTTGATATTTTATGTTGTGTTGGGTGAGAAGAAGAATTGTGTATGGTTGTGTCTGTATGCGTGGATTTATGAAAGATTGAGAAGACATTTAAATTATTTTCCCGTGATATTGTTACATCTAGAAAGTTTATTTTGTTATCTATTTCTTTTTCTATTGTAAATGTTATATTGGGGTGAATATTATTAATAAAGTTGAGAAAATGTGTCAGTTGTTTGTCTGTATAAAGCAAGTTAAGACATCATCGACATATCTATGCCAGTAAAGAAATTTCTTAAAAATAGTGTGTTTGCTCATGAGATTTTCTAACTAATCCATGAATATTTCAGTTACTAAGGGACTAAGAGGATTACCCATTATCAAGCCTTCTTCACTAGAATATACAGTTCCATTAAATTCAAAGTAATTTTGTTCCAGACATGTTTTTAATGATTTTAATATTTTTGTTTTTTAATTATGTTAATATTTTTTAGAGAGAGAAGTTTTTCAACTAACAAAATTGTCTCTTGGATAGGGACACTAGGAAATAAATTACTGACATCAAATGAAATTAATCTGGCGTTGTTAGGAAGGTTTATATTTTTTATTTTGTTAATTAGTTCTGACGAATTTTTTATTTGAAATTTTGCCGAAAAGTTTGTGTAGTTGTTTAAAATTTCAATTAGTTTTTTGGATAATTTATAAGAAGGTGCTGAGAAAAACGATACTACTGGTCTGATAGGATAACCATCTTTATGTAGTTTAATTGAAAAGTAGAGTTTTGGGGGCTGTGGGTTCATCAAAGTTGATCTATTGAAATCCCTACATTAAACAAACTTTTACAATTATGTAATACAGATTTGATGTTTTTTTGAATATATATGTGTAGGATCTTTATTTAATATTTTATATTTAGTTGGGTTTAAGAAATTTATTGTTTTCTGAATATAATCATTTTGAGAAATAGCTACCACAGTATTGCCTTTATCCGCTTTAGTAAAAAAAAACATTTTCTTTAATGGACCTGTTTTTGATTGCTGTTAATGAGAAGTTTTTAGAAATTCTTTTTTAATAATTTTGAGGCTTCGTATTTTAAATTTTTGGGGATGGAGAAATACTGTTGATAGCTAATTCTGTTTCTACTCCTAATATTTCAAAATTTGGTGATATATTATTCTGTTTAAAACCTTTTTCTAATACCTTTATTTCTTTGTTACAAAATTCTGTAGAACTTAAATTAATGAATTTATCAAAAACTTGTGGTCTGAAAATTTGTTTGTACTAGATTTTTTCTTGTAAGGTTGTGAACACCGGATAAGATGATTGATTTTCTTTTTTTGAGTTTGGTATTTTTTCTGAATTATTTTACCTATTTTGTCCCTCGTATTAGCATCTAAAGACGTAAATTCAATATAATGTAATTTATGTAGCAGTTCAGTGTGAACAACTTTTAGGTAAATGTTGAAAATACCTCGTTTTCTGTACTGGGTTTTCATATCTTCAAGAAGCCATTTTTTCAAACCTGTCTGTGACCCCTTCTTAGCTGATTCGCTGGTGTTGCTGGTCTTCAACTTCATGTATTTGGGAAATACTTTATTCTTCCACCAAGTATCGGCAAACTCAATACAATGATGTCCTATGTTTAACAAGTGTTTGGCCTGTGCAGTAGAAAATATTTTTTGCTTGACAGTGTTTATATGTTCATCTCTTCTGGCGCTTAATTTTGGTTGGTTTGTCCTACGTGAGATAAACTGCATTCTCCACATGGAATTTCATACACTGCCTGGTTTTCTAGAGGTATTTTTTCTTTAGGTGTTTGCAGGAGATCTTTTACTTTACGGTCTGTGACAAAAATGGGTCTAATGTTGTGCCTCTTGAGAATGTTTGCTATTTTGTCTGTGGTGCCTGTATTCAATTGAAACTACAATAATGTTACCCGCTGCTTTCTTTATTACCGGTTAACGATAACTATATTAGTGAGATAATTTACAAAAAATGAACTCGTTGCTTTGGCAGGTGACGAAGTTTACTATATGATGCTTTCGTTGACCATCCCTTATCTTACTTCTTACGTAACTTTCATAACTAATAAGTACCTTTCTATCTCTTTTCATTCCAGCGAACATATGCTAATGTGTTACCAGTTCGTAAGGTTTACAATCCCAGAACCATGTCTAAGTTTAGTCAGTCAGTCACTCTTTTGCCAACATTATCTAAAGTTTGTTTGAATGTTGTAGACAATGTGGTTATTTGTCTTAAGCCCACGAGCTTATATAGGGACAGTGTCCATTGAAGTTCAAAGTTTCGCTTTACTGTATACACCTCAAAGATTTGATGTTGCGAAGTAGTGGTTGACAAAGTTTAGATATATCAGCACTGGGTTGACTGAAGATTCTATTATTATTTTTAATGTAAGCTGCTTCTATAAATTTTCTTTTTTTCATGTTGGGTTCCATATAGATTGCCGCAGCTTTAGACTATTTTATATGGGGTTGTTTATCCCAGGCATGTTTTGCGATACCTGATCTCGTTTCCTATTTTTGTGTATGAGTTTTATGTTCCAAAATTCTAACTTTTAGTGGTCGTTTGGTTTCTCCAATATACATTTCACCACACTCACATGGAACTTTGTAAACACATTTATTCTTATCGGTACTTTTTGGTCTCGTTTTTGTTAAATGAGCTCTAACTGTATTTCCTGATTTCAAGGCTCTCTTTTATATTGTAACTGGTGGCAATTCATCTTGTTTTCTCTGAAGTTCCCTTAATGTACGGAATTGTGAAGAAGGAATGTGCTTCTTGCTGTCCAGTGTTCGTTGTTCTAAAGTTATTTATAACATCGTCAATTAATTTTAAAGGGTAACCATTTTGTTATAAATCGGATTTAGTGTTTATTACCTCTTTTTTCCAATGAATATACATTATTGCATATAGATATAGCGTGAGTATAGATAGAATCTTCAGTAAACCCAGTGCTGAGATACCTAATTTTTGGCAACCACTACTTCGCCACATCAAATCATTGAGGTGTGTACAGTGAAACCCTTCAATGGACACAGTCATTATATAAGCTCGTAGTCTTAAGAAAAATATTCAGTTTATACTTGATAACGATTGGAGATTCAACCTAATGGAAACGTCGTAAAAATAAACAAAAATAAAGACAATGCACGTTCGACAATCACATTTTAGTCAATTATCTAAAGTGCTTGAGAGAATTATCTATGATTAATGAAGCACATTTATTAGTCTAAGAGGTATTTTACCATCTACACTGTCGGGATTTTACCCTCCACAGAGTACAATTTCTGCACTTCTTCAAGTAAGCGATGAAATGATAGGTGCAAAGGAAGACAGTTTGACAACGTCTTTTGTATTATTATATTTCAGTAGGGCCTTCGATATTTTGGAACGTACTATGTTTTATATAAAACTGTGAGATAGGAAGCAAAGATTCTTGTTGGTAATAAAAAGTCTGAATATCTGACTTGCAGTAGGGATTTGGGGAAAGAAAACATTCTGGGGCTCTATACAGTCGATTTCTGTAAGAACTTGCCGATCGCACCAATATGCTGATGACTTATCAGTTTACTATTAATTTAATCTAATCGATATAGCAGAGCCTGTAAGGCCGATTAGTGATAATTTGAAAATTATTTTGGAGATAGTAATAAGTCAAAATTATTTCTCTTTGGTAAACACAGTATACAAGTTGCAGAGAGTGATTTTTTAGAATCAAGATTGGTAATACATTGTTGATGCTCTCGGACACTGCTAAGAATCTGGGAGGAATGTTTGACGCACAGCTGCGTTTTGAAGCTCATATGCCTAGTTTATTGCAGTAGTGTGATATAAAATTGAGGCTCTGCGACCCTTTAATAGTACCTTTGGTATCATATTGTATAGCAAAAATGTATTACATAGGCACGCCATTTCCAAAAAAGGTACAAATTGATTAAAAGTTTCGTTTAAAAGTAGAAACATAGTACAATAAACGACTCAATAGTTATTGAGAAAGAGCAAATCCTGCAAAAACGAGCAGGAAAATATTAAATTCATAATATATTTCCTACTGATTACATGATATACCCAAAAACTATATCATTAGAAAAAAAAATAGCAAAATGTTATCCAATACTATCAAAAAACGCGATCAAATAGAAGTTTGTTGGTAATTAACCCAGTCGAACCGTCCGATAAAGTACGTCACGATCATCTAATGAGACTGCTGGTAGAAAAAAACTTGGATAAAAGAGACATCAGGATTATTTCCAAGATTTACTATAACCAGAAAGCGAATATTCGAATAGAGCAAGAGACAACGGAGGAACTCGAGATTAAGAAAGGCGTAACACAGGGATGTATACTTTCACCAATCTTATTCAACCTATACTCAGAGGACATCGTAAACAGAGCACTTTCAGAACAAAATATAGGTATTAAAACAAATGGCACCCCAATAAACAACTTGAGATATGCCGATGACACGGTTGTAATTTCAGAAACTTCGGAGGATCTTCAGATACTAATTAACAGAATAGTAGAATGCAGTGAAGAATATGGATTATCACTTAACATTAGTAAAACAAAAATAATGGTGGTATCTAAATCACCACAAAACTTCCCTGACATAACCGTGCATGATCAAAAAATTGAACGTGTGAGAAAATATAATTATCTGGAAATTGTTATCAACGAAAATAACGATAGCTCTGAAGAAATCATAATTAGAGTGGAAAAAGCTAGAGCTACGTTTATTAAAATGAAGAAGGTGTTCTGCGGACTAGATTTAAGCCTTAAACTTAAAATTCGCCTTGTGAGATGTTACGTGCTGTCAGTTATTTACTACGGAATGGAAGCGTGAACATTGAAAAAGATTGATACCAAGAGGATGGAAGCATTTGAGATGTGGTAGAATATTAAGAATATCGTGGACAGAGAGAGTAACAAATGTGGAAGTTTTGCGAAGAATGCGGAAAGAGAAAGGATTAGTACTTACTCTTAAAGAACGCAAACTGCAATATTTGGGACATGTTATGAGGGAAAATAAATACCAGTTGCCGCAATTACTTAACCAGGGAAAAATAATAGGCAAAAGATCCATAGAAAGAAGAAGGCATTCATGGTTAAAGAACTTAAGAGAATGGTACAATTGCAACAACTGCCAACTGTTTAGATCTGCAGTGTCACAGATATGCATAGCTTTGATGATAGCCAAACTTCGGAACGAGGACGGCACCTAAAGAAGAAGAACAGTCTTTAATCTTTTAACAGTAAATGTTCTAATTTTTGGTCAGTACTATGCAAGGATTTTCTTATATAGTACACCATGCAAGAATATCTTCAACAACGCAAGTTAATTTAATTTTACTCAAATTTTTCCTGTATATACACTTAATTTCAGTTAATAAAGCTCTTTAGTTTTTTTGCTGCTGAAGTTCAATCGAAAGCATCAATCTGTGCTTAAAAAGAGTTGTTTTTAAATAAAAAGTATTTCCTAGTTTCCAATAATGTTTTGCTTTTAATGGCTAGACTTTAAAAGTCACCCATCAATAAAAACGAACCGCTAGTCAAATGATAGAAATTAGGTTCGGAGTTTATTTTACCAAACAATTGCTGTTTATTCCCGTACCAAATGACATTGTTACTCGTCAAATGAATAATATATCTGAAGATGTATAGCGAAAACTTTTATTAAAGCATAGCAACAAGGATGTCATTTTTTCGCCTATCTTCGATATTACAATGAATTTTTAGCAGTTCTAGAACTTTTATTTTACAAACTAGTAAAAACCAGAGCTATCGCATATAATATATTCACTATATTGGATAATTTTTTAGACGAGGCGATCATAAAATGGGAAAATTGTGTATCTGGACACATTACATGTTTCACAAGGAAGCTTTCACTACAAAACAAGCAAGTCCTGATCTGAACTTTATACTGACCACAGTTACAGCTGTGGTGAATTTTAAAAACTAAGATCCTTAAAATTAAATTCTTTTTCATCCTTTGCGAAGATGTGATTACAGAATATTCAGCTTTACATTTTTATTTTCAGTCATAATCATTGTTATCAAAATTTAATAACAAAATGCGAGTGGATCAAAGACCTATTTAAAAATTCTACGAAAGGTATCTTAGTTGGAGAATAAAACTATTTATAAAATATTTCTAAAAAATGTAAGGTTATGTTTTAACAGGAATTAATTCCCATTAATTTATATTTCTGATCATTTTCATAAGAATTTGGGCCTAATATATATTTTTTCGTGCCACGAATGTCTCGGAATAAATAATTTAAAGTGTTTTTCCATACAAAATGACGATTCTTATAACCTTGTATCTAAATCGATACCCTACCAGAACAACATTTAAAAAATTTTAAAAATTTACAGATCTTAAGATCAACAAATCTCGTTTTTCAACTAAACGTGAAACGTTAAGAATAAAATCCTTTCGTGTTGCATTTTCCATGTGACGCAGCTAAAATCAAACAAAAGGAATCCGGACAAGAACACTACAAAGTCCTTTGTTAAAACAATCTTACTGCACTCGATTTTCCCAGTAGCTTTTGAACGTCTGTAAATCTAATAGATTTTATAACCAACTATCAACTGTATGGTTTATTCACAAGCTTCCTTGTCTAAAATACTTTGATTAACCCTTTTACTTTGATACATTATTTATTTTTATACAGTTTTGTCATCTGTTTTAATTTAAATGTGAGAAATATGATCAATGATGTACTAATTAGGCTATTTTAGAGATATCGATGAAAAAACAGGAATGGTTGTGGAAGGTATTGTAACGAAGTTACTAAATTTTTGGGCAAGTGTATGTTAGCAGGGATTTTATTCATTTATCTTACATCCGAAAAATCTGATTATTGCGGGAAAAGATTGCTTAAAGTTATAATATGACCGGAATATAATTAGATTTACCCGCTATGCCGGGAAATATCATTTTCCGACATTTTCAGAGCGTCCGACCATAGTAATCGCGCGCCGCATACACCAGTATCGTATGCGCGATCACCGTACACCGTCACACGTCAGCGTAGTGGGAGCTCGGGCCGTCTATTTAAGTCCGAGCAGACCATTATTTCGCGGAGAACTACACGTTCTCCACCCGGGTCAACAGTCCAAACGGACTGGACTGGGTCGCCTGCTGGGCCGCGCCTTCCTGGTCTAGTAATGTAGGTGAGGCTAGGCTTGTGTGTATATGGTGTTTACTATACACTTCCTTCCTTACGTCCTACCCCTCTAATGGCCAGCATTGCCGGGGACCCTTATAAGAACTGGCAATGTTGTGTCATCCTACCGTCACTGTCGAAGACCCTTATAAGAACGGGCAGTGATGGTTCCTTTCCTAATTTCCTACCGCTATTGGTCGGCATTGTCGAGGACCCTTATAAGAACGGACAATGTCGCTCCATCCTGCTGACGCTGTCGAGGACCCTTATAAGAACGGGCAGCGTCAGTTCCTTTCGTTCCTTCTTACCGTCACCTATATACACACGCACTGATGCCGTAAGTTTGTTATTGTTTCCGTAATAACCAGGAATGTGTTTTACCGCCAGGTGCCCTCCGATGTCCGTTGATAAAGGGCACTAAACAACTGCCGCCCCGACGCCTATCGCCGTGAACCGTGAACGCGGATTTTAGATACGAGGCGCGATAATTTGCGTACAAGCCGTCGTGAATATCGTCGCAACCGTGTAATACGAGGTACGTAAATAGCGTCGAGAATGATACCGCCGGGTTACCGTCTTTAGCGCAACCGAACAGTATGAGCTACCGTGAACAGCTCTCAAAACATATTTTTGCCCTCCAGACCGTTTTATTTGTTTACATTGTTGTACATCTTAGATTGTAAGTTAGTTTTAGGCCACGTCTTTGTATAAAAGAATGGAATACAGGATACAGGATGTTTTATAACCGTTTGTTTTATTACCTAGTCCCATTTTTACCATTACATGTAACAATTGGCAGCCGGCAGCCAGCACTAATACCGCAATTGACCTCTGGCTTGCCGTTTTTCCACTGTAACAAGCTGCCCGGTGCATAAAGTGGGCCCTCGATCACATTAAATCCCGAGGGTGGCGCCCGAGAACCGACCACCGAGTGGATGTTTTGACCTTCAGGCAGTCAAACCGTTGATCTGCTGAGAGAGCAAGGATATCCCGAAGATACGTAGATACCGCCGACCCGATACCCCTGCGCTGAGCATTTGACCGATGACTGTCTGCACGAGAAATATCCACTGACTGATGTTCCGCTGCCGTGAACGAAGCAGATCCGAAGAGCACGACCTGCTCCCCGCCTATACGAAAACGCGTCACAGTATAAAAGTTTTGACCCTCAAAAATTACCATCATAAAAGTTTGCAGTAAGGTATAATGAAACAATATCTAATCCTCTACTTTTCTTCAAGAAGTGGTTAAAAAAATACACACGGGATTTAAAATCCAATGCTCTGTATTAGGGTTTCAAAAGTTGGTAGGTTTCACACTTTACACATTAACTCATTGATGCCCAGGCTGAAAATAACTAGTGCAAATAGAATAAATCAACAAATTATGCAAAAACATGTAAATAGATAATTTTTTCAAATGTTTAAACAATAATTTTATACAAATTATCGAAAAATTTTTTTTTTTGTAAATCCGAAGGCTGCAATCGATTCTACTACAAAAACTGTGTAAGAATCCATAGTTTATCTAAAAATTTCATACAGTCGCGGACGTTTTCCTACCCTAAGGTTCATATGAACAGGTTGTTAGCTCATACAACAACACTGAAATACATCTGTAGACAAACCACACTTACTCCTGGAGATTTGGTTATTTTGGATGTAACTATGATGATGTATCTGTAAAATGGTAAAAAATTTAAAAAATGTGAATCATTTATTTTTTTAAAAATATGAAAACACACATAATTTTAGTAACTAAAAAATTACTTGAACTTTTCAAAAGATCTTTCAATATAGGTAAGAAACAAAAACATATTTGAAATTTTACATTGTGAAAAAAATTAGGACTAGGAGTAAGTTTGAAGAAATAAAAAGAAAAATTAAATTTCATAAAATTAAAGAAAATGATAAGAAAGACCCAATATAAAAGTATGAAAATTTCATAACTTATTTTAAGAAAATCTTACAAAGTTAGGAGATTAAGAAGTTTCAAAAATAATTTGTCTATAGATGAAATGATGATCAAGTATTTTGATCGATTAGATATAAAACTTTGTTTGTTTGAAGGTTGTAGACAATGTTGAAGATTGACTAAAATGTGGTCGGACTTGCATTGTCTTTATTTCTATTTATTTTTTATTTTTCCGACGTTTCGATTAGGTTGTATCTCTAATCGTTATCAAGTAAAAACTGAATGTTTTGTCTTTAGACTACGAGCTTATATAGGGACTGTGTCCATTGAAGCGCAAAGAGTCGCTTCACTATACACACCTCAATGATTTAATATTACAAAGGAGTGGTTGCCAAAGATTAGGTATCTCAACACTCCATTTACTGAAGATTCCATTATTGTTTTTAATGTATTCTGCTTCTATAAATTTTCTTTTTTTCATGTTGAGTTCCATATATATTGCCGCAGCCATAGACCATTTTACATGGTGTTGTTTATCCCAGGAGTGTTCTGCAGTATCTAATCTCGACGTTTTCCATTTTTGTGTATGAGTTTTATATTCCATAATTCTAACTTCTAGTGGTCGTTTGGTTTCTCCAATATACTAGAAACGGCAAAAGTAAAACCGAAAGTAAAACCGAAAGTCTGGTTGAGATATGTCGATGATACTTTCATCGTATAGAAGTGCAATGATCAAAAACTTAATGATTTCCTGAAACATCTAAATACCATTCGACCTACAATTAGGTTTAGCATGGAAAAAGAAGTAAATGATCAATTGCCCTTTCTAGATGTCATGGTGAACCGTTCAAACGAAACTATTAAAACTTCAGTATACAGAAAGCCAACACATACTGGACAATATCTTAATCATAGTTCTAATCATTCTGTTGTAACAAAGTGAGGAATTATACGCAATATTACCGAATCATTGGAAAAAGAGGTAGCAAATATTAAATCCGATTTACAACAGAATGGTTATCCTTTAAAACTAATTGACGATGTTATAAATAATTTTAGAACAACGAACACTGGACAGCAAGAAACACATTCCTTCTTCACAATTCCGTACATTAAGGGAACGTCGGAGGAAATAAGATGAATTGCAATAGTTATAATATAAAAACAGCCTTTAAATCAGGATATACACTTAGAGCTCATTTAACAAAAACAAAACCCAAAACTACCGATAAGAAAGAATGTGTTTACAAAGTTCTATGTGAGTGTGGTGAAATGTATATTGGAGAAACCAAACGACCACTAGAAGTTAGAATTAAGGAATATAAAACTCATACACAAAAAGGGGAAATGTCGAGATTAGATATTGCATAACACTCCTGGGATAAACAACACCATATAAAAAGGTCTGAGGCTGCGGCAAGATATATGGAATCCAATATGATAAAAAGAAAATTTAAAAAAGCAGCATACATTAAAAACAATAATGGAATCTTCAGTAAACCGAGTGTTGAGATACCTAATCTATGGCAACCACTACTTTGTAACATCAAATCATTGAGATGTGTACAGTGAAGCGAAACTTTGCGCTTCAGTGGACACATTCCGTATATAAGCTCGTAGTCTTAAGACAAAACATTCAGTTTATAATGATTAGAGATATAACCTAATCGAAACGTCGTAAAAATAAAATAAGTAGAAATAAAGACAATGCAAGTCCGACCACATTTTAGTCAATAAAACTTTATATCTTGAATAAATCAATAACGTTTGGAAAAATAAACAATTTGCTTATCTGGTGGATATCTATGCGATTTGGATATCTATTGCAGTAAAAAAGGGTAAGAAAATAGATAGATTTTGCAAAAATTGGCAATAGGTTTTCAATCCAGTTAAAAAATTATATCAAAAGTTTTCTGCAGAAAATTTAAATAATATTCATTTATACATTGAAAACCTTTTCGTCGTTTGATCTTCTAATCGATTTAAAAAAATTAAACTTACTGCGAGAAAAGATCGGGTGAAAGTTGATAATAAACTTTCCGACAAAGAAGAAAGAGGATCGCTGAAAAGTTTTTTCGATGAAAATTCAAGAATAAATGGTTTTACTGTAATGGAATCTAAGCAAGTTTTAAGTTTATCTGTTGCTTACAGTATCGAAATTCACAGAGTACAATAATGAAAAAAATAAAAAGATTACATTGAATTTGCGAGGTCGTTTAAAACGCATAATAAAAATATGGTAGGAGTGGACTTCCAGACAATATTGTAATGATACCATATCCGGTATCAGAAGTAAGAAGTAAATGCGGTGTCAATTTGCCAGAATTTTCCCAGCTCGATCACACATGACTTGTCTTGAAAATAAGAAAGGTGTTCTCGACATTCAGTTATTCTATTGGAAAATTCTGAAGTAATCAAAAAATTCTCAAAGGAATAAATTTCATCTGATAAAATAGCGTGAGAGTTAAAAGCTTCATCATTGCCAATTCAATAACAAAAATTTTCCACTGCGTATAGATTTTGAGTTATATAATGTATCAGTTATTATTATTTAACACAGACATCTTTATATATTATTTATACATGAGTTCAGGACAATAAAGAAAACAAAATATTTTAAGGATAACAGGATTTATTTACAAATGAAATTAATAGTTCCATTTACAGTAAGTCTTTTGTACACAACTTTTTTGCAAATGTTGATTTTGGTTTATATTTCTGATCGCTTTCTCTCATAAGAAACCAACAATAATCCCCCATCATTGCTGGATCCCATCTGCCTTGGTAGCGTTGCTCCATTGGTGGAACCTCTCTCGTTGTTCGCCACTAACCACACCCAAATTTTCTGGGAAAAAAATGAAATGGGAGTGCAAGAAGTGTATTTTATCAGACATGCGACAGCCCATTTTGAAGTAGCTTTGAAGTAGTTGTTTTACAAGTTTTTCTCAGTTTTCTACTTTTTTATTTCCTAAAAACGCCGAAACAATTGTTTTAAAAGAACTCCATGCAACTAATTCAATATCAGTTAATTTTTATCAAATTGTTGATCCCTTAGTATTTTTCTAGTTTGTGGTCCAACAAATATATCTTCCTTAAGCTTATCATCACTCAGTTTAGGAAAAATTTTTTCAAGGTATTTAAACTCATCTCCTTCTTTATCTAATGTTTTAATGAAATTTTTAATTAATCCTAGTTTAATGTGTAATGGAGGCAACAATTCTTTACGTCAGCTTGACCTAGAATATATTGGTCTCTCGGAAGCCATTCCTTAACTTGGCAATGGCTCTGTGTTGCTCTACTGTCCCAAAGACAAAGAAAACAGCAATACTTCGTAAATCCACCCTAAAGGCCTAGTAATAGTCCTATGTCTTTTAAGTCACCACATATTTGTCAATTATATGTATCATAGCTTATTCCATTTAGAATAAGTGACATGTATGTTTCCTTCATGTCAACTGCAAGTGCAATAGGAACAGAAGGTATTTTGTTGCCATTATGGAGCCGAATTTCTTTTAAACTTATTTTAGAAGATCTATAAATAAGCGCCATTCGTCCGGGTTAAAGCAAATCCTAATTTTTCCATAACACTATTTGGATTGTTTGTTTAAAGGTCATAAAGAATGATGTTTCTTGCGAAGTAGTAGATCTCTGTTGGACTTGCATTGTCTTTATTTTTGTTGAATATCACGACGTTTCGGCTAGTAGTTATCTCTAGCCGTTTTGAAGTGAAACTAAATAAATCACTTAGCTACATGACTTTTTATACTAAAAGTAAATGCAGTAGAGTGTGACTGAGATGGGTGCAGTCATGCCTGCTATGGCAAAATCCCTTTTTTTATGCTGCATTTAGTTTTAGTTTACAATTACTCAGAAGTGGTTGCCACACTTCTCTTATATTTAAAGATGGTTTACTAAAACAGCTGATGTATAACCATGGGTTCTTTGAATTTCCTGGGTTAAAAACTCGCAACATTTCGTAGAAATTATACGTAAAATAGAAGTATAACCAGAAGATCATTTTATTAGCTTTGACGTGGAAAGCCTAAACACCAACGTTCCAGTTAAGGACTCACTAAAAATCATAAGAAAGAAACTTGAAGAAGACTAGACTTTAACAGAAAGAACATCTTTACCACCGCACGCCATTATGGACTTGTTGGAAAGTTGTTTGATTAATTCCTATTTTCAAGAAAAATAAAAATTCTACATCCGGGATGATGGACTTCCGATGGGATATTCACTCTCACTGGTGGTCACAAATTGAATCCACAACTATGAAACCAAAGTTATGGCTCAGATACGTAGACGATACTTTTATTATTTGGAGTGGAAACGACGAAGAACTTCGAAACATTCTTTTTCATCTCAACAATATCAGTCCAACTATTAAATTCACCATGGAGGAAGAAGTAGAAAATAAATTACCATTCCAAGATGTCTTGGTTGAAAGAAATGGCAGAAAAATTCGAACTTCGGTTTACAGAAAAGCCACGCATACAGGACAATACCTTAATTATTCATCTAGTCACTCCAACAACACCAAACAAGGAATTATAAGAAATCTCGTAGATAGAGTCTTAACTCTCTGCAACTCCAACGAGAACTTGATGAAAGAGATAGATTACATTAAAAATGATCTGACAGCCAACGGACACCCAGTATATTTAGTGGATAAATTTCTTGAACAACGCAAAAATAGGACAATATCGACAACGAATGAAGAACGAAAACCAGTATTGAACATCCCCTATGTTAAAGGCATTTCAGAAAAAGTTAGAAGGATAGAAAAACGATGTTTTCAATTCAAATAACTCTCTGAGAAGTTGGCTCACTAGGGTCAAACCAACAACTCAGAGACATGTAGAACTGTGTATATCAGATACAATGTGAATGTGGCAATTCCTACATTGGCGAAACAAAGAGACCTCTAGACGTAAGGATCAAAGAACACCAAAAATGCACATCTCGAGGAGGAAGAAAAAAATCTGGTGCCGCCAACCATGCCTGGACTCATGGACACCACATAAAATGGTCTGAAGTTAGAATACTACACCGAGAACAACATTGGAGAAAACGGAAATTCAAAGAAGCCGCGGTAATACATCAGAACCCAAGTTGTTTTAGTAAACCATCTTTAGATATAAAAGAAGTGTGGAAACCACTTCTTAGTAATTGTAAACTAAAACTAAATGGAACATAAAAATAGGGATTTTACCATAGCAGGCATGACTGCACCCATCTCTGTCACACTCTACTGCATTTACTTTTAGTACAAATAGGCATGTAACTAAGCGATTTAATTAGTTTCACTTGAAAACGGCTAGAGATAACTATTAGCCGAAAAGTCGTGATATTCAACAAAATAAAGACAATGGAAGTCCAACAGATATCTACTACTTTGCACTATTTGGATTAACACAAATTCACACTGTATCCTGCAGAGTGAAAAACGAGGGTAATTCCTGGTTACGATTACTAAAAAATAACTGTAATTTGGGACCCAGTGGCAGTAAATTCCATTGTGATAATCTAGACCCCAATACTTCAATATGCTCTTTGGACAAGTGGAGGACCCGAACTATACATTTAATTCAGGTTATTTGACTAAATGGGCTGCTTTTTCTTCACTTTCGGGAAAATAGAAATCGTCCTTTTCTGATACGTTATCAGGTTCTGCCTTATCATTATACATTTCTAACTCTTCTTTCAGTTTTGCCGGAGGCGCTGGAATTGGTAAACCGTCTCCATGAAAAACTGGTTTTATTTCTGAGGAAATATATGGATATTCAACATTATGTTTGTTCTTTCTTAAAAAATAGGGCACTTTTGTCGTGCCAAAGTAACAATCGTTAAAATAATTTATTGGTTTTGGCTCAAGCATTGGAACTGCAAAAGACATAGAAGAAAGTTTGCCAGTTAAGTGGTTACTTAGATTTGCTGCACAAGTTTGACAACATATTTGAGAAGCCCAGTCCCGATCTTGATCGCCAACAATACGTCCATCATTTTGATAATTGTAATTTTCTGTGATTTGGGGGTACCACATATGTAGAAAAAAATATCCGCTAGGTTAACACAGCCATGTTTCTGTTATTTAGATATTTTTATGCTGTTGTGAATGTCGGTTCAGAAATGTGAGACTACGTTTACAGGCGTTAACTAACTTTATTCAACATAAAGATAACACTAATACAAGGCTCTTCTTCTTCTTCAAGTGCCTTCTTCATTGCGGAGGTTGGCAATCATAATAGCTATTTTAATTTTTGAGTTGCTCTAAATAGTTGTTTTGAACTGCATTCAAACCATTCCCTTAGGTTTTTTAGCCATGAAATTCGTCGTCTCACGCCTCTTCTACCACTTATTTTGCACTGGATTATGAGCCGTAAGATGCTATACTTTTCTCCTCGCATAATGTGTCCGAAATATTGCAGTTTTCTCTGTTTTACTGTTATCTCGATTTCCTTTTCTTTCCCCATTCTTCTCAACACTTCGGCGTTCGTAACTCGATCCACCCACGAAATCCTCTGAATTCTTCTATAGGTCCACATTTCAAAAGAGTTAAGTCTTCTCATTGCCTCTCGATTCAGTATCCATGCTTCCATTCCATAATATATAACACTATATACGTAACATTTAGTCAGTCGTATTTTCAGAGCTAACGTTAGATCTTTGCTGCAGATAACCTTTTTCATTCTAATAAAGTTGGCACGTGCTTTCTCGATTCTGGTTTTTATTTCGACGGTATAGTCATTATTTTCTGTTATTAGGGTCCCAAGTAAGTGTACTTCTTAACTCTCTCTATGTGCTGGACTCCTACCATTAGAGTTTTATTATTATTGGTGTTGTTTTTACTAATTATCATGAACTTGGTCTTTTTCGTGTTAAGAGAGAGTCGATATTCTCCACTAACTTTTAATATTTTATTCATTATCTTTTCTAGGTCTTTCAGACTATCAGCTATTATTACGGTGTCATCTGTATACCTAATATTGTTGATTAAAACTCTGTTTACTTTTATCCCTGTTGTTTCAGATTCAAGACTCTTACTATTGGCTTATTCGCGCACTTCGCTTCTCTATCCAATACTAACCAGTACTCGTGCTAAACCAATACTGATGATACGATTGCGGGCCAGCTGTTTTTATAGCAGTTCCGTACTTCTAATATTTTCTAGAAACATCCGGTATCGGATATTGGAAAAGTGACGGAGTACTTCCCGTATACACGGGCTATCAATAAGTAGATTCGGCTACGAGGCAGAGTGAAATTTCGAGTTATATGGGTTTAAATGAGTACTTCCGTTATTTTAAGCCCTGTGATATTACAAATTACTTTTTAAAATAATGTTATTAAAATACTTATTCATTTTTACTAAAAAAAAATTATAACTCACAAATCCTACGTATTAGGAAGTTTTAACCATAATTATCTCATTTAGAGACCAAAAATTAACCAAAGACTACCTTTTATATTACAGTCGCAAATTAGCTGTAAAGTAGTGTAATTGTAGTTCCATACAGATGCATGTAAAATAATAGACGTAAATTCTCTAGGTATTAAGCAAACATATTAATATGGCGCTTGATGCTGTAGGCCAGTGTGCAAAGACCATATATCTCATCATTCAATAGCCTCCGTGCGGCACCCCTGCGGTTATGATTTAATGATATAATAACAGGGGTAAATTATATAGCACATATGCTATCCAAGTGAGTTTTTTAGGGACGTTACATCATTGCTACCGAAAACCTAGTATAATATCTTTTATTGATCTGTAGAATTGATATCCTTTTTCAAAATTGAGAAAGTATAATATTCTGATCATGCTGGAGACCCTGATATGGACTTAGAGTATAAAATAAATATCCCTTTTCAAAAAAAATATATTTCGATAACGTGTTTAAAGAACTGTTATCTAAACAATTAGAAAAAAATATTATTTTGCATGTTTTTGCATACTTTAAGATTTTATCCTATTTATTTTCAGCCTAACCTTCTCAAATTCTCCCTGAGCACGAGCGGTATTCTGAGCTATTGAATATGTCTTTTTCTTCTTCTTCTTCTAGGTAGAACCAAGTTCTGTTATCTATGTAATGCCTCATCGATCCTCGTTTGAGGTCGAAATCCAGCTGTTTCTCCATCTTTTGGGGGGCCGTCAAGACGGCCTTTTGGTGTTTGGTTTCTCTCTCATCACGGTTTTTGCTAGTCTGTCATCGTCCATTCGGTCCACGTGATCTCTCCACTGCCTACGGCGGTTTCGAACCCACTTCACAACATCCCCCACTCCGCTGTCCTCGCGTATTTTTGCGTTTCTTATTCTATCTCTTAAACTTGTTCCCGTGATCATTCTCAGCGTTTTCATTTCTGTGGTTCTCATAATTTGTTTTGTCTTTGTGGTTTCATTTCTTGTTTCTGCGCCGTAGGTCAGTATCAGTCTTACACAGACCTTGTAAATTATTGCTTTGCTCTCAACCGTCATATGTTTATTGTTCCAGATTATGTCTCTTAGTTGGCCTGATATCATGGCCGCCTTGTTGGCCTGTGTGCGTACTTCTTCCGTTACTGCCCTGTTACTTGTTATATGTGCTCCTAGGTATTTAAACTTCCCAACCTGTTCGATATGTTTGTCATCAACCATTAGTTTGCATCTTACCGGTTCTTTTGCTATTGGCAGTTCGATTGAGATGGAAAAGCATTCTTTGTAAGTTGTCCTCGCTATCTGCTGTCAAGGCAACATCGTCTGCAAAGCATATAATTTAAACGGTGTTGTGTCCCATTGGGTACCCAATATTTGTGCTTTTTACCTCATTAATGATTTCGTCCATGATTACATTGAAAAGTGTTGGACTTAGGCTATCACCCTGTCTTATTCCTATGGATAGAGGGATTTCCTCTGTTAGAGTGTTATTTGTTTTAATTACCATGGTGTTTTTGGAATTCAGTTCGTATATTGTGCGTATGATTGCTTCGTCTACTTGTTTTCTTCGATGAATATGTGAAATTCTTAAACAATTTCTACCATAAAACCGATTGATGTTCTCAGATTTTCCAAAAAAAATTCCATAATTTGTTTAAACAATTATTATTTAAACAAATGGAAAAATTACCTGTTTCATGTTGTTGCATACTTTGTGAATATATCCTATTTTCACTAATTATTTCCGGCCTCGTTCTCCCACATTCTGCCTCGGAATTAATAGGTTGATATTTCACAATTTGGAAAAACAATTGTGTTACTAAAATATGTTCTACAAAATATATCCATAACCTTACAAAGTGATTATTCTTTTTGGACAAAGTTTAATATTTTACAAGTTATTAACTGCCTCAAATGGCAGAAACATGATCATTTTAAACAAGTAATCTACAGATCTTGAGGTTATTGTATATATAATACTCGTCAGGTATATATAATTTTAATACAAAATAGGAAAAAACCTTAGAAAACAATTACCAAAGTACAATTTTCCAATAAAAATATTTGTGAAGTTAAAACAGGGACGTATTCAAATGACTCCGTTATGTTAAGCTGGAAAATGACATTTCAAAAGTCTCAGTTGCCTTTTTCATTTAGATCTACCAAGGTTGCACCATAGTTGCTTGTAATTTTTTTTTTAATTTGTGCAGCTACTTAACAGTTTAATAATAAAGGATCAAGTATTAGTTTCCGATTTAAGTAAATAATATTCTTAAACCAACTTATCGCTTTAAGAATCTTCTGCCTCTAAAGCCTCTTCAAACTTAGCATCGGTCTCGTCTTCTAAATTTATGATAAATCTATTTCCACTGTTTTATGCAGCGATATTCATTTTTATATTTAATCACTTTCTCTACTTTTTCGCCCAATCTTCAGAACCTTCATTAAACTCCAGAAAAGATAATTACTATTCATATAAAAATATGAATAGTAACTGTCAAACTGTGTGACTATCTAATATCTAAAAGTTGCAATAAAGATCGTAGACAGCGAAAAACATTTGGGATTTAAGTTTTATTGAAGAGTTATTTGGAATTCTGATGCGCTATCAAGGGCAATGACATTGTTGGGTCGTCAGTAAGGGATCAAACTACTTCTATCCTATATCTGATATGTCTTCATGATAACGTATATTTCATTCTTTAATTTTTTTGCTACTTAACATTGTAGAATGAGGAAACGGGCTCCTTTATTAGCAGATAAAAAGAAATTGCATTTATTTGATTCACCTTTCCATCATATTCACTATATCAAGTTTTATCTAAGTAATAAACAGGTCAACTTTTAGCTCTGATATTTTCTATTTTCTCTAAATGTTATCAGAACACCCCTGTAAATAAAATTAAATATATTTCGATACTTTTAAATACTGCGCCCACATTCGAAAAAATACATTGTAGTTTCTGACGATAATTTCGCTTAAATAAAAAACTTTTTCTGAAAGTTCAGTTCATTAAAAATCTCTTTATATAAATTAATTTCGCCTGTCGAACAAAAAATAATTCAAATACTCTCTCGAATATTTCTTTAGAACTCATTAAAATCCTCTCTTATCAAATACAAAAGGACAACATTTAAATCAAACTTTCTTTTAAACTTTTCCTAAGTTTTCTTGTGTTGTCCCTGAGCGCAAACAAAATCAAAATTATAACATTGAATTTAAAACTTCTTTGGGAACTTTTTACTTCAGATTTATACATATTTTTAAAACTTAATTAAATACCTAACATTATTCTTTTAAAAGTTTTCATGCCCTGAGTCTTGAAAGTTTAAAGAATGGTCTTAAGTATCTAGTATTGTTCGAATTTTTTTAGAACAGCGGAAGGAACTTGAAATTTAAACTCACAAATTATTGTCCCAGCCGGAGTTTCTTTCGGGACAATCCTAGAAAGTTTCAATAAAATTTTTCTTATATAATTGGAAAAAACTAAGCCCATTTAAAGAGTTGCATTAAACAGTGTTATATAAATTAGAAACTGTTTTGTACTGAAATTAGTTTTTGGGTATGTAGAGTTTCTTTACATGAACGAGGACATCGGAATAGTTATATATATATATATATATATATATATATATATATATATATATATATATATATATATATATATCTATATATATATATCTATATATATATATATATATATATATATATATATATATATATATATATATATATATATATATATATTTATATATATATATATATATATATATATATATATATATATATATAGATATATAAATATTTATATATATATGTATATATATATATATATATATATATATATATATATATATATATGTGACGATTTAAATATATATAAAAACCCTTAAAAGATGTCCGTAGATTTAATTAAAATATTAATATTTATTTGTTGAGCGACAGGTAAAAAATAATTATAATAAATTATAACTATTCTTTACCGATTTGAAGTGTTTTCAATTTTCAAATTATTTATATAGATACAGATGTGTTCCTACTTGTAAATTAACTCCTTCTCAGGTGAGTTCAGTAGTTTATAAGATATCAATCAGACAATAAATACAAAGAATGATTAAAACACAAAATATAAATTTTATTTAACAATAAAAAAAAATGGCACAATATTATTAATTATTACTAGATGGAATTTAATGGTCAATATTTTTATCTTTCATCCAACACTATTTCTAATCAATATTACATATTAGTTACTTTTATCTACCGTGCATTGTCTTTTAATAACCTGGATCACAAATTGGCAACGTTTAATTTCGTAATCGTCTATTAGATGGCTATAGTGCGGTTTTAAAAGGAAAGAGTCTTTTATTTGTTAGAAATAACATTATTTTAAACAAATTATCGTGTGCTGTGTTGTAATACAAGTAGTTAATATAGTTTCACACCTAATAATTATGATGATAAATATTATTGTATTCTAACAGCAGTATAGCAAATTATAATTTATTAATTTTATTATTTTTATTTTAAGAAAAGTTAGGTTAATATTGGATGCTAGTTTTCAATGTTTACGAAAAATTAAAGCTTTCTACTGCCTTATCTAATATAAATACCTTGTTATGTTTTCTTTTATTTGGCCCCAATATATTAATAAACACAATTCCAGTAATTTTATTTATTTTCTTCTTTAAAAATCCTCCAAATCTCCAAAAATATTTTAGTTGTCGTTTCCTATAAAGCAAGGATTTAACAAAAATATTATCCAAAGTCTCATTCAGCTATATTCTTCTTAGTTCAATTCAAATTAATTTTTTGTATATTCCTCTTATCACAATATTATTTGCCAGGTTTCTCACTATTGTAGATTTAAAAAAAATGGAAGAAAGAAAGTGTCAAATTTGTAATAATGAAAGAAAATATATTGTTGTAAATTACTAAGTTTAAGTCTTGTTAGATAAATAATGACTTTTGATGTCTGACAGTTTACTTTATTTTTTTTTTATTTAATCAGGTGACTCTGTAATGGTTTCTACCTTTCAGAGCTCATCCAGCCAGCTCCAGAAGGACGAGAATGGTCGAGATAAATTGCGCCACCTGTTTTGGTGCCCTGAAGGTTAAGACAGAGATCTAAAAACAAAACAGGAAACCTAATTTAAAGCCAAAAAAACACCCAAAGAATTTCAAAAACTAGTATCTATATTTACGTTTCACGGTGTAAATTCCACTAAGTGTGGCCCGGCGCTTCTCTGGTCAAAAGAGTAAGCCTGTAAAAGCCAGCTGTTTAAGCAGGTGGTTTTTGACAGTTAAACTTTCAATGATTAATTTAACAAAAACAATTATATTCTAATCAATTATCTTTGGCTGTGACACTAACTATGAAAAAGTGATTTATGGTAAATAATAAATATATTTATAAAGTGATACTTATTGAGCGCACTCTACTCGGGTAAATAGGCCTGTTTCCTGGAGTTTACAGATGTACCCTTTACATACGTGGAGATGTCAACTACATATGGTTGAACGATTCAATAAGTTGTACCATATGAGAAAAAAAAAGAGATAGGTACGGTGATTATTTAATCATTATATATACAAAAGAAAAGAAAACACTATGATGTCTTTAAATTTATAGGTTGTACCGAAGGCAAAAATTTAAGCAGGTTAAAAGTCTATAATTTCCTGAGACGACACAGACACATAAAACCTGATTAACGGCGGCTTCCTGATATCCTGATGTTCGTTGGCTCTGGATCACTCGGTGCCATAGAAAAATCAGCAAGAAGGAAACGAAAGAAAAAAAAAGAAAGAGAAAGGAAAGAAAAAAAAAGGAAAAATGAAAGAGGAAAAGAAAAAAAAGCCTAAAATAAAAGGTGGACTTAGAAAGAACTCAATTTTTTAGGTTACGAGTGAGGTAGGCTACGTCTAATTTTATTCCTTTTTTTTAAACATCCCTACAATTATTAATACTTAAGAATTAAAACAAAGACTTATCAGTGATGTTAGGTGGCCTTCTTGTGGTGGAAAAGAAAAAATTGAAAAATTTGATATCGGGTTTGTGTTTCGAACTGACCAAACCAAATCAGCACACAGCTTTTAGAGTACACAAAGTAAATTTGGTCAAAGACCCGAATATTTCATAATACTATCTAGCAAAATTGCTAAGTGACCTTTCCAGGTGCAACTCTGCAAGGAAAGTGCCTTTATCACTCTATCATTTTTTTCTTGTCCCCAGAAAAACATCCAAGGTGGGAAAAGATACAGGAATCTGTATATCGACGTTAATGACAACTGACAAGCCTTAAAAACAATGAAAAATAAAAATACGAAATTTAAAAATTATTACAAGAAATTTTATTAGCATGAAATTAGGAAAATTAGGGTACATTCAAAAATGTTTACCAGTAAAAAAGCTTTGCTGAAGTAAAGCTGTCTCGCAAGCAAAGTCGCGTAGATTCTAACCTTAAAGTTTGTTTTTATTTGACACTGAGGTAGTTTTTTCCGTTTTTAGCTTAATAGAATCTCTCACAGTTACACGATCACTGACATAGTGGGAAAATTAAAGTAACTAGAAGACCTAGAAGATCCAACAGGATCCAGATAGCTTCCACCCAGAAATTTGTCTATCCTGCAGTCAAATGATTAGCTGCTCACTCGAGATCTCTCGATGAAGGTAACAATAACCGCAAAATACAATTTAAATTAAGAATTTCTAAATAAATATTCCATACCGAGCCACTATGTACAAGACTAATACCTTTTTATCTTTCAGGTACAAGGAGAGAAGCCTTACGAACTAAACATAACAACAAGGACTATCAACCAGTTACTTGTGATTATAATACCATAATTGTGAACCTAATTCTAATAAACAAGATATACTGCCAACGTTTTCTTTCATTCGTAAATATGTTCCAAAACAAAAAAAAAACAAAACACATAAATCATGGAGGAGATAAGCATAAAAATTATTATATTTTGGATAGGAAATTAGACAGGAAAAATAACACTATCCACATCTATTACTTAAACTTTTTTGTCTAAAATAAATACCAAAAAAACAACTTATTCAAACTCTCATAGGTAATTTACTAAACATTACCAACCATTGCAAATTGTCATCGCTTATCTTTGTAACCTCAAATAGTACGTTACTTCTTACCAAAAAATGTTCAAAATATATTGGGTCAATTTTGTACCAACTGTACTATTTTGTTTTAACAGCTATAAAATTTTAATTCATATATTCTAAATTTTAAGATCTTCCGCATACGTTCCGACGTTTACATTATAACAAAATATTCTGAAGTCAAAATTTTAAAACTCTTTCTTCTATTTCTATAAATTTATGAATATTAATTTATTCGACAATTTTCTCTTTATGATTCAAAATTTGTTACAACTTACGACATTAATGTTAAAATAGCCTTACTTTTAAATAGGACTTTAGATTACCTTCTTAAATTGTTAAATAAAGAAGATTGCGTTCATTTATAGGTCAAAAACTTTTAATACTTTTAAGTAAAGACTATTATTCCTTGTTTAATATCATGCTAATACCTGTGCTTTAATAGTTCCAAAAAATTATGATTAAAAACTTTATGTCCTTAAATATTTAATTAAGAAGAAACTTGAAAATATCTAGTTAAAGCTTGCTTCGTGAAGTCTTAAATTAAATAGACTTAGAGTTTAATTAGTGGTAAAACTGGTACGACATAAGAGCTGTAGACTGTATAAAGGATTAAACAATTTTAAGCGTGAAACTTTTTTAAACGAAAATATCACTGAATATATTATAGAACAAGATTTTTAAGCTAATTTTAACTGAGATGAAGGAAGAACAAAATAAAACTTTTTCTTTAATCTGAATATATTAAATTTGGACATAAATTACATATCATCTTTATTAACACATATACCGGTAAATACTTCCTAATTTTTCGAAAAACATACAGGGGAGATCAAAATAATCCTTCTTTGTCAAAAAAAAAATCCTAAAGTACCCCGTAACGGAGTCCTAAAGGGATACCCTGGGATTTACCTTATCGGCTCTAAGTTTTGAACCGATTGTATCAGTTAATGAAACATTAATATAGAATTCATAAAGACTCATTAAACCATACTATGGTAGATGTTTTAGATCATCAGAGAAGACAGGAACGGATTTGCAGCCAAACTTATTGGGTCTAATTTTTGACAGGTGTCATTTTACATAGCTGAAAACTGATTTTTTAAATACTCTGATCACTTCTCTTCAAAAAAGGTACTCTTAATTTACTTCGATAAAGCTGGTCGTTTTCGGGATAAATCGGTTTTTATGAAGGACACTCAAAAGTCACTAATACCAAACACAATCAGTTAAAAATAAAATACGCAAGGTGTGCTGATGTGCTTTAATATATGGGGCAGCCTCTCTCTTCGAAGGCAAGAAGATGTTATGCTGAGAGATTTCCAGCTCAAACATTGTCAAGTCCGGAAACCCTTCAAAGGGTTGATCAGGGCTCAGTTAATTTACTCTACTATTAGGTCTGTGTAAGACCGATATTGACCTACGGCGCAGAAACAAGAAATGAAACAACAAAGACAAAACAAATTATGAAAACCACAGAAATGAAAACGCTGAGAATGATCACGGGAACAAGTTTAAGAGATAGAATAAGAAACGCAAAAATACGCGAGGACAGCGAAGTGGGGAATGATGTGAAGTGGGTTCGAAACCGTCGTAGGCAGTGGAGAGATCACGTGGAACGAATGGACGATGACAGACTAGCAAAAAAACGTGATGAGAGAGAAACTAAACACCAAACGGCTTGGACGGCTCCCCAAAAAATGAAGAGACAGCTGGATTTCGACCTTAAACGAGGATCGATGAGGCATTGTGTAGATAACAGAACTTGGTTCTACCTAGAAGAAGAAGAAGAAGATTATTAGAATGTAAATATGAAAACGTTTAAAAGTTATTTTGACAAATGTTCAATATAGGTCTCATATACTTCAATACATTTTCTTATTCTTCGAATATTTTCCCTCTGCAATGCAAATAATATTTCGGCATTAATACGGACTTCGTTAGAATGCTGTGTTATTTTCGCTAGTAGTTCTCTGGTATTTACTGGTTTGAATAAACTAGTTCTTTTGGATGTTCCCAGAAGTAAAAGTTTAAGGGATTTGAGTCTAGAGCCCATAGTGGTTATAAAACAGGCTCACCTCGACCTGTCCATCGAGGGTCAAAACCGTTAGTTAAGTGTTGATGTACTATACGGTTAAAATAAGGTGGAGCACCATCATGTATGTACTAAATTTGCACTCTTCTATCAAGAGGTATGTCTTCTAATAAATTACTTCAATTTTGGACCTATAAGTTTATTTTCGGTGATGCCAGCCCACGCATTTACGATAAACCTTTGTTAGTGTTTGTTTTGAATTATAGCGTACGGTTTTCACCAGCCTAAAAATGTAAATTTTGTGAGTTTATTATGCTATCTCTTGAAAAACGGGCCTAATCGGTAAACAAAATAAGGTTAGAAGAGTTTAGATTTAGGTTATGTTGTTGTATAAATCATTTGGAGGATTGAAGTCTTGCAGGAAAATCATTCGGAGACATAGCGTGCACTTTTTCAACGTGGTGAAGTAACTGATCTATTAGAGTTTCATGTATAGTGTATTCAGAATTATTAGAAACCGACTAAAAAGTCGAGTAAACATAGGGCAGGTATAAATTTACAGCAGCACAGGCCCGGAATAATTTGCAAATGCAGGTACAATTCTAGGTATTATTAATTTGTTATTGAATCTGTGTAAATTGTGTCTTTAGCCATAGTATACATGGTTATTTCATTTGCTACCGTAAACCTAATAATTATTTAGAAATGTGGCGGCCTTGGAACTATAATGAAATTTGTGAAAGTGAAACAAATCGAAAAGTGCATCTATCAACAGATGATAAAGAAATTATTTAGAACGTATTTCTAACCTTAATGGCGCGCTATAGAGGAAACAGCTTTACTTACAAAGAAAACTTTTTCCACGATGTGGAAAATTACGCAAAAGCCCATTTTAGAACGCAAAAAAAGAAGTGATGCTGGAGTTTTGAGAAATTTAGACCATGGTGACGAAGACATTGTACGACGAAAAATTTATAAAATGTATGAATATCTTCCAACGTTAGACAATTTAATAAAAATACTTAAAAGAGATGAAGTGCTCAAGAACAACTTTGTGGAAGTACATCCAAAGAATGGGATTTAAATTCAAAAAGATTAATAAAAGACAAATTCTAATGGATTCCAGGCGTTTTCAAGAATGACGGGGGAAGTATTTGAGAGAAATCAGTGTCTACAGAACACAAAAAAGATCAGTAATTTATTTAGATCAAACATGGATTGATACCAATGATACCCCAACCAGTAGATGGGACGATTCTAGCGGTAAGTGTGTGACATGTGCGCCATCAAACCGTGGTAAAAGAATAATAATTATACATGCTGGATCTGAAAACGGGTTTGTACCAAATGCTTTTTCTCTTTCATCCAAAAACATTAGAGATTCTTGTGTTGACTATCATGACGACAGAACAGCTGAACTATTCGAAGATTAGTTTAGAAATAAATTATTGCCTATAATTCCGCCAAATAGTGTTATTGTTATGGACAACGCGAGTTACCATAGTAGACAATTAAACAAAGCACTTTGTTCAAACGATACAAAAACCAAAATTCAAGACTATATGTACGATAATGATATATATTTTCATGAAAACTATACAAAAAAAAATTGTATGTGCTTAAAAGTTTGTCTAATAAAAAACAATATTATTGTGAGGAACTTGCAGAGAGTATGGATCACAAATTATTGAGGTTACCACCTTACCACTGTATATTCAACCCCACTGAGCAAATATGGCACCAACTTAAAGCAGGAATTCGTCGTAATAATATTTCACCTACATTTAATTCTAATGTATTAGCTTTAATTGATAGTGAAGCGAAAAATATTTCTCAAATCAACTGGGAAAATTATGTAAAATATGTAAAGAAAATACAAAAAATTTATGTCTATCTTAAAAACGCAACAGAAAAATTAGTTAATAATCTAGATGACAGTAGCGACAGTGAAATAGATTTAGTTTTGTAATATAGAACTTAGTATTAATTAAGTATTTATACATATGCAAATATTTTAATGTATTACATTATTATCGTGTTTTATTTAATTTAATATAAAAATCAACTCTTGCCTGTTAACTTATTTCCTACGAACATAACAAAATGAAAATTAGAATAAATAATAAATATTACTGCGGACCTGAACGGATTTCGGTATAACATTACAGATGTGGTTGAAAGGTTTTATTGCAGATTCATTGTTATAAGTAATTGGACTTTTTAGTCGATTTCTAATAATTCTGAATACACTATACAATCCATTTTGTAAAATTTTGTGTCGCGAGCTGTCTTATGCCGTTTAAAGAGTTATCAGCAATATCTTGCAAAATTTGTTCTTCTACGTGAGGATATCGTTCCCTCCTGGAATGTCCCTTAACGTCACGTCGCGGCAAAAATGATCCTGAATAAAACGTGTAAAAATTAATTCTTTAACTCTAATAATTATTTTTTAATCACCTTTTGCCTGTTTCCCATAGGCTTCGATTAACCCTTTGAGAGGTTTTTGGACTTGGCGATGTTCGAGCTGGAAATCTTTCAACATAAAGTCTTCTTGCGAAGAATTTGATAGCGCTTCACCATAAATTAAATGCATTTTAGCATGCTCTGCGTAAGAATACTCTTCCATTTTTTAAAATTATTTTTATTTGAAAGCGGTGTTGACAAGTTTCGTCAATAGAATTTCATTATGTAGGTAATAGCAATAACAACCTGATTTTTACCTGCTTGTATTTAGCATTAGTAACTTTAAGGTGTTTCGTATATAAACCGATTTATCTCGAAAACTGCCAGTTATATCGAAATAAATTAAGAGCATCTTTTTTTGAAGAGGAATAACCAAAGTATTCAAAAAATCAGTTTTCAGCTCTGTTAAATGACACCTGTCAAAATTAGGCCTAGCGAGTGTGGCTGCAGGTCCGTTAAAGACTTCTCTGATGATCTAAAAAATGTACTGTAGTATAATTTAATGAGTCTTTATGGCCTCTATGAAATATTAAACTCATTAAATTATATACATCGGTTCAAAATTTAGAGCCGATAAGGTAAATCGCTGAGATTCTTTTATCTCCGTTAAGAGGAACTTTAGATTTTATTTTTTATGATAAAGTAGGATTATTTTGACTTCCCTTGTTTGCGCCCGAGAAATTACGAGGTATCTAGCTGACGCCTTGTATAAAATTTTAAATTAAATTAATCATATTGGTAAACTGAGAGAAGCTTATGTGGCCAGCAACTCTTGATTCTAGTATAAATTTTCAATAAAAATAAAGTTTTTCTCAAATTTTTCTGTATTTCTCACTATATATATGTACTTATATACAGTTAAGTATATTGTGTTAGCTTTAGAAACTAGTAAATACATAGTTCTGTCAGAAAAGCAGACTTAATAAATAATTAAAAATTGCCCGGGCTGAGATTCTATAACAAAAACAAGGAACGGATCCCTTTAATTCCATATAACTGTCGGCTCTTCTATTCTGTAAGCCGATCAGTTGTCATCAGAGCAACCGAATAACCTTTGAACTTAAAAGTAATAGGGAAAAAATTTACCTGTCTCTTTGGCATCTCTGATACCGTGAAATTTTTTTCCCTTTCTAGCATTGTTGTGTCAACTTTTTCCAAACAAAATCTTAAGGTTGGGCCTTTCCTGTTTACTATTTTTATCCATAATTTTTTCATATACCTATAAAAATTAATAACGATACTGCGAAAGAAACAGAAAATTATCCAGAACAGGCATATTTTCATTTAGCCACCATAGTGAAAATTATAGAAGATGTATTAATTTCGATAGGATATGAATCAATAGCTCCGGAAAAATGGGTGCTAATAAGTAGACGTGATATTTATATTATTAATTAAAGCAGTAATGAATCAATGTATTTTTAAAACATGCTTATTTTTCTTTTAGGCCTTTGGAAAAGGGAAAGGTAGAATAAAAAGCAAAACCCTTAAAATTAGAATAGAAATAAACAAAAAAGCTGATGGTGGTAAACAACATATACCACCAAAAAATATTGAAGAAAGGTTACTGGCAATTGTTGGTTGAACTACTGTTGTTAGAGGCACCTCTCCTGTCTTACATCGCAACACGACAAAACCTTGAGACAAGTACAAATATTACATTTTTAATAAACCACATATTGATCTTCATTTTTATCTACAGTAAGTCTCAACTATTTTCAAATAACAAATCTTTAATTTTTTGTAAGCATTGTAAATAAAACATCAAGATTTACAGAATAAACATTTTAGAAATTCGATATGCCTAATAGCTATAAACAGCTCTGAAATATAAACCACATATATCCATATTGTTTTGTCTCTTTCGGGTCATCTAACTTGCGTATAGTTGTAATGTATGACATATGACACATTTGTATTGTATATTTTTGTTGACGAAATAAAATAATATATATAAACTTTTTATTTATTTAGGGTATGTAATTTATTTTATATAGAAAAAATTTTAAAGTAAAATTGAGTACCCAGATTTTTTTAACAAGTACCCTTTTTTTATAGTAAAAGAACTTGTCGTGTTGCAGATTTTTGTATTTTAAAAACAAAATTCGTATTACAAATTTTATGTCACTTTACATTGCTGAAATCATAAAAATACTAATAAAATAGGATAAAAAAACATTATGATGGATATACAATGTTTCAGGATTCCTACGCGACTGGAAAAAAAAATACGATTGCTTCTACGTTTATTATATGAATAAATATCAATCACATTATATGAAAAGTCTATTTCATTTTTACCTAGAAATTTGAAACAAAGTCTGGAAAAGCCAGGGAATTTTACATTTAAAAACGCGTATGGACCGTGTGCCTGTATTTACATTAGAAATCAAATATTATTAATTTATCCAAATCTATTTTACACAAACAATGATAACCAAAAGGTTATAATAAATTTCTTATGCAGTATCACTATTATGTCTATAATTAAAACTAAATAATCACATTATATAAACTATTTTACAAATAATATTGTAAGTTTACATAAAGAAACATTCCAATAGTTATTTTTAACATAGTTGGTTTATTAATAAATGTGTAATAGTTTAACTGAACACTAATTTTGAAATTTTTTTTTTGCAGAGTTGGCTTCAAAGACTTTGGGGAAAGATGGTATGGAACCAACATTGCAGGGGAAACCTGAATTATCCAGAAGCCAGAAGCTTCTTTGACCAGCAACAATAAAAAACTAATTTTTTTCATTCACTTTACTACGTACTTCTAACTAAAAAAAGACACTAATATATTTGTAAATAAAAAAAATATTCTTAAATTTTAAATTTTCTAATAAACTAGTGAACTGAAAAACTTATATCTCTAGTCTACTTACTTCTGTTAGAGCATTTCCCAGAAAAGTTCTAATTTTGAATGATCTCTAAATGAATGAATCATGGGATGATGCAGGAAATCTTGCATCAAAATGTAATGTTTCCAAGTTGAAGTTGAATATAATTAGCATATTCATGGGAGCAATCCTTGCCTATTAATTTAGTTGTGTTCTGTGATTATTGAAATAATACCTATTGTGTACAGTCTATGCGTCCAATCATTTCTGCTTAACTCATGAAGCCTATTTATGTTATGCTTTTTTACCCATGGCTAATATTATCCACTGGTCCTTCAGCTGGTTTAGAATGGTTTCGGTGACTTTCGAAATATATCAAGAAACCACTGGGTTGACTAGAAGATAACAAATATTTTCCATCAACAATTCGTTCATGGATTTCCATCCCTAAAAACCTCAGAGTAATTAAAATTTCTAACTAAGGCAACACTAGACTGTCTCTAACACACTCGGATAAATGTAGGTCTACATTATTTATTAAAATATATTCTATTAGGTCTTTAATTAATTGACAAAGTTTAATGAACCTTTGACCCTGTAGGGAAGAACAATCACTTTGGCTCAGAACACCCGATTTTAAACTCTCACGTGATGCTGCGAAATTCACTAATTAAAATTTTCTATACGGGGAATATTGTACTTGTATTTTATTGAATTAAATCGAATTTGCAAACTAAGAAAGCCACGAAACAACCATAAAATGATATATAAACAATAAAGGCACGTTTCTTAGAACAAGTATTATGAGAAAGTACTTATTATAGAATACGAACATACAAAGAGAAAAGAATCCTTTTCGTTTCCCTTGCCTTATTTTCTTTTTTCTTACTTTTGTTACGGAATCTCGACACATGTCTCAAAAATCCCTTTTTAAACTTGAAATTCAAGTTTCTTATCAAATTTGTTGTTTTTAATTAGTTTTAAAAGTTTAGTGACACTTTTTAATGATACGAACATTATATAAAATATACTGAGAGGTCATCTTCTGCTCCGAGCTCCAACTATTTTTCCATGACAATTAAAATACTATTACTTTTAAGTCCTGAGCCATCGCTGATAATTTAGAAGGAGTCTAGAATACAATGTAGACATAAGCCGTTTCTACTTTGTTAAATGTTGGTAGCGGTGCAGGAGTACCGAATATAATTCATACTAAATTGTATCGCTTATCCTATTCTTCACAGGAAATAGTTTCAGTTTAATTGAAGAATATACTTAATTCCGTCTAATAAATTCAAAAATACAACTATTTACTGATATCTTCATCTTAAATTTATCAATAAAACCTGGATAAAACTAAATTAATTACTCTAGAGAAGGTTCCCTGGATAATTTTCATGAGATACGAACACGTTTTACTATACTACTATATTTAATCCAGTGCTCCATTCATCACACAGCCGGTAGCGTCCACTGCTGGTCATAGGCCTCCCTCAATCGTTTCCAGTGTTCCCGATCTTGTGCTGATTGAATCCAGTTTGTTGCGATTCTCTTGATATCATCAGTCCACCATGTTGGAGGTCTGCCCCTACTTCTAAATGCCTAGGACGACACTCTATAATGCGTTTAGTCCACCTAGCGTCTTCCATTCTCGCCACATATCCGGCCCAGTTCCATTTCATATGTGTTATACTCTCTATAGCATCCTTGATCCCTGTTTTAGTTCTAATAATTACATTTGGAACTTTACCTCTTAGTGTTATTCCCAACATCGACCTCTTCATGACTCGCTGAGCCACTTTAATTTTTTCGCAAGTGTTCTTAGTTAGTGTTAAAGTTTCTACACCGTACGTGAGCACAGGGAGCACACACTTACTTTTAAATACGTCCGTTTCAGCTTACCGAACGCCGCCCATGCTAGTGTTATGCGCCTTTGAATTTCGCAGGTCTGGTTATCTCGGTTTATTCTCAGTTCATGGCCCAAATATTTATAAGATGTTACATACTCGATTTCAGATTCGTTTAGGGATATGTTACTACTTGGAACTAAGTTTGTCATACATTGAGTTTTTGTACAGTTAATTTTTAGACCTACCATATCTGACGCTGCACTTAGTGTCCTTAGTAACTCTTGGGCTTCTTCAAGGTTGTTAGAAATTAACACGATATCGTCAACAAAGCGTAGGTGACTTAATCGTTCACCATCTATATTGACTCCCATGTTCCCCCAACCTATTTTTTTTAACATATATTCTAGCAGTATTGTAAATAGTTTTGATAAGATGTTATCACCTTGTCGTACGCCACGTTCCATTCTAAATGTAGATTTTATTTTGGAATGGACTTTCACACTTGCTGTTGCGCTATTATATATGTTCTTAATTAAAGCTGCATATCTGTGGTCGACTCTACAATCAGCTAGTGCAGCAAATATTTTGTTTTGGTCCGCTGAATCGAACGTTTTCTCGTAGTCCACAAATATTAAGACCATTGGTTTATCGTACTCCACTGTTTTTTTTTATTATGAGCGTTTCATAACTAGCAAGTGGTCGTTTGTACCATAACCGGATCTGATACCTGCTTGTTCTCTAAGTTGGTAGAAATCTAATTTGGGAGTCAATCGTCTTGTTATTATTTTTATAAATAGTTTGTACATGTGGGAGAGGAGACTAATTGGACGGTAGTTTTTTAGGTCAGTGGCATCGCCTCTCTTATGCATGATTATCATTATGGCATTGTTCCATGAAGTTGGAATTTGTTCGGTCTCTAAACATCTATTAAATAGGACTTTGAGAGCATTTATTAATTTTTCCCCTGCTTTAATACTTTCAATAACAATGCCATCTTTTCCTGGGCCTCTTCAATTTCTGATGATGAAATTTCTAGTAGATCTTCTGAGCCTTGATTGCAGACATTTGGAATGTTTGTTAGGTCATTGTCAATGGTGTACTTTTTGTATAACGCGCTGTAAAAATCTTCCACTATTTGGAGTATTTTTTCTCTATCTGTTGTAATTGTACCTGCTGTATCGCAGAGTTTATGAATTTCTTTTGTTCCTTCTGCCAGGTTTCTTCTAAGTACTTTTAAGCTTTTATTCTGCTCAATTACATCGGATATGACTTCCGATTTGTATTTTCGTATATCTCTTCTTATAAGCCTTGATATTTCTTTGCTAATTTGCCTATATTCTCCTGAGTTCTTCTGTTCCATTTTTCTTCGTCTTACAATAAGCCCTTTTGTGTGTTGACTTAATTTGTCAGATGTTTTATTTTGTCTATTACAATACTTTCCTACGGTGCTCCATTGATACCACTATAAAACAATACGAGAAAATAGTGAATGTGCCATATATATATATATATATATATATATATATATATATATATATATATATATATATATATATATATACAAATTGTACGTAAGTCGCTGGAGTTAAGAGTTTACCTCTGCTGATTGTTCAATTTGTAAATTTTCATATATAAATAACCAAAGGGCAAATGCTTAAACAAAAAGTTGCAAACGTAGGTCTTTTTTTGTATATTGTATTATACTTGCCTTAGTTTTACTGAGCGACATAGCCATACAACTCTAAAATACGTGGTGGAGATGATTGGTCGAATGGTTTTTCACAATTCCTTGCCGCATGCAAAAACGTTATTTCGAAAAGCGCGTTTAAAATTTTTTTTATGAAAAATCAGCAATGCTTTATGCGTTTCCGTAATGCTTATATTCTTGAAATGTGGCATCTCTTCGCTGTATTCTAGAATTCCTGTAAGATTCAGAGCTCTGCAAGAGGCATTCAGCTGCTTAGTCGAACGTTCTTAGACCCATTCAATAAAGTTCCCAAAAATATAGAAGGACTACTTGGAACTTTATGAAATTTTGTGTATGTATTTAAAAAACATCGATTTTTGAAGTTGTAGTAGGATGCACCCTTAAAATTTTAGATATAATGCTCACACCGCCTGGGCGTTCAATCGCAAAAGCTGCAAATATTCGTTAAATGTATCACGCTTTGAAAATAAAGTAGTTGTATTATTACAATTTTCAATATTTTTAGTAGGCAACGGTGTCAAATTTTGAAATTGATACCCTGTACAAATTGTCGCAGATTTGCCGCCAATTTCAGTTTCGAGATGCCTTAAGCAACTGAAGTGATAAGCAGTTTTCAAGGCCTCCTTTACTAGGTATAAGTGGAGAAGAGGCAGGTTCCCAGGATATCTAGGACCCTGGTGAGGACAGTACTCATCGCACTCAATATTCCCACACAAGCCATTTTTCGAACTTTTTCAAGTTGAAGACGATTTTGCGCTGTGCTGTACTAAGCCACCATACAATAGTGGTGTGCGTTATCATGGGACGGATCACCATAGTGTATGTCCGAAATAGCACTCTCGGTATCAGCCCCCATGTACATCCAAAGGCTCGTTTACAAGCCGTGAAAGCATATTTGGCCTTCTTGGTTCGAGCCTCAATATGATTATTCCAGCTCAGTCGTGAATCCAAAATTACCCCCAGGCATTTAACGGTTTCCTTATATTGAAAAATCCTAATTTTGTCTTTTTTGCAAAGAGTACTACTTCAGCCTTGTCCCGGTTTATCCCAAACCCTTCTCATTAGCTCAATAGCTTCATGATCTAACGGGCCCTCATCAGTGGTCCCCCCAGATTCTGGATATTTCAACCAGGCTACAAAATGATCAGATTGTCGGCGTAGACCCGAATATACAAACCAGCGTCATTTAGTTCACCCAGCAAGCGATCCACCACAAGGCTCTACAACAAAAGCGATAGAACTCTAAATTGAGATAATTACATTTTCTTACATAAAAATAGACTTTGTGCCAGATTCTTATTATACACTCATCTGGAGAGTTCCAGGAATATAGGTTTGATTAGCTGCAGCTGAATCCCGTATTTCATTACAGGGGATGGAAAAATGATAGGACAGCTTTATATTCCGAAACAATAGGATGTTCATTTATTGCGTGAGATAGTTGGTGAAAATTTTGTGTATATTTTAAAACAATGCGCCTCCATTTCTCACGTTAGCAGTAGGCAATTTTTGAACTAACCTGCTTATGATAGCACTCCAACTCACCAAGTACTAATGTAATAGAAAATGTCTGAAATATCCTAAAATATGAAAAAAAAAACAAAGAAATAATGTCACCGTGTGTTCACAAGAATTATGAGGTGCAGTTATAAATGGTGTTTTTTATAGAGAACTTTAAGCTGGCAACACGTTTTTAACTGTGGGCCATTTTGTCAGCTGTCAAGAGATTTATGTTTAGTTTGGTTTGGCATTTCAACATGAATAGACTAACGCCTGAACAACGCTTCCAAATTTTGAAAATCATGGTTCTGTTCGAAATACGTATCGCGCACTACGTCCATTTTACGGTCAACATAATCGTCCATCAGACCAATTAATTCGATTAACTATTGAACGTTTTCGCACCACGTTTACTCTAAATGATAACACGCATCCACAGAGACGTCGTACAGTGCGTACAGAAGAACTCATTGCTGTTGTAGAGCGTAGCGTAAAGGAAGACCCGAATCAGTCTATCCGCCTTCGTGCACAGAAATTGGATATGTGTCCATTCACTTTATGGAAGATTTTGCGGAAAGATCTTGGTTTGCGTGCTTACAAAATCCAACTTGTGCAAGAATTGAAGCCACACGATCACCTAGCAAGACGTAGATTCGGTGAATGGTCTCAAAACAAGATTGCCGTTGATCCCGATTTTCATAAGCGAATTTTGTTTAGCGATGAAGCTCACTTTTGTTTGAATGGATACGTCAATAAACAAAACTGCCGTATCTGCCGTGAATTGGCCTCCAAGATCGTGCGACTTAACGCCGCTAGACTATTTTCTGTGGGGATATGTGAAGTCGCTAATCTACGCCGATAAGCCCGAAACGATTGATCACTTGGAGGACAACATTCACCGCGTTATTGCCGATATACGACCACAAATGTTGGAAAAAGTCATGGAAAATTGGACCTCCAGATTAGACTACGTCCACGCCAGCCGTGGCGGTCATTGCCAGAAGTCATATTTAAATTATAATGCCAGAAGGTTATCTTTCGAATAAAGTAAATTTCATGTCAATTTAAAAAATTCATTTTTGTTTTATTCCATTTAAAAGTTTTATACCTCTATAAAAAAACACCCTTTAGAAGAGTGGAACATAATTATAAAAGTCCAACTGGATTGGTTAATTTACAGCTTGCCGAACTGCTTGATGAGAATGTAGACTTTACATACTATAAGAAAATGTTTCATAGCTATTTAAATAATTATTTATCACTTATTTAGTTCAACCATTGTTATCTCATTGATTTTCAATAATATTTTTTTTTGCAAGAACAGTTTTCAAATACTGTACTGTATCAGATTTTATGCTAAAAAGGTACCTACTCTTTAGTGTACCATCAAAAAAAATACAAGGAAATCCATTCATATGTTAAAATTTAACATAAATTGTTAAAATCTGCCTGCTTTCGACAACACCCACGAAGAAACCAATTTGAAAGTGCGCTATATTAAAAAATCCTTCTCTTAGAATAGGAAGGAAATATTTTTGACGGCAAAAGGTAAAATAATAAGAAATAATATACAAAATCGTGCAAGATCTTTAAGATAAAAAAAATTAATTTATTATATTTCGAAAAAGACGAATAAGAAAAATAAAACGAGATTTATTTTAAGAATATCACTAGATGTCTTAAGACTCAGCACAAGATCGTCAAAATTTTCCCTTTTCTCAGCAATATCGACAAAAATTCAATCAAATGACGAAGGATATAAAAACAAACTAATTTTAGCGACAGGAAAAGAAATCCGTTTAGACGCTTTCTTTACACCTGAGACCTTCCTCTAAAGGTAAATATTTATTTTCCGAGAACGTTTTAGTGCCGTTAACCTACTTCACCGTCTTAGGTAAATACGACACGGATTAATCGGTTTTTTTATAGACTCTTTAAGGGTGTATCATAGTACAGGTTTACAGAAAAAAAGAGACTAATTCAAGTATAAAGAAATATAGCAGTTTAATAGATTTGTAGAGGTTTTAAAATTGATTAAGATACACATGTTAATATTTTTTTCCGAGATATGTCGGTAGGATGTTATAAGTGCCAATAACTTTTTAAATTTTTAAATTAATTGAAACGATTTCTTTATTTTTTATTTAATTTTGCAAACTTCTTGCCACTCCGGTGAACGTATAGATATCATTTGACAATGTATATTTTACCGTTTTAGGTAGGTATGACATCCTGACAGTATATCTCGAAATGGGAATTTTAAACAGGCAGTTACATTCTGTGAATTTTTCCACAAAGATGATTCGAGGCAAGAACAGACTGATGAGAAGGTCCAGCTCAAGCTTCGAGGAGGATGATCAAATTTTCCACCAGGCAAATTAGATCAGTCATCTTCACGTTGAAATCAAAAGTTGGAATCTCTTCAGACAAAAAACTGTTCCTTCTAGAAAAGGGAAGCTATAACTCACAACAACAGTGTCACCAATACCTCTGAGAACAAAGCCGAGCCCCCCTGGATCTCAACCTAGGTGTAGAGCCACCAAAACAAATGCCCCTTCTAACCTCCGTAGGATAGTTCGTCAAACCCGAGGATACTCGCATTATAATCTCAAGCCGTTCAAAAAGAAAGCTCCCGGTCACGAAAAAATTAACAAAAAAACCAACTCACATATGCTACAAAAGCAGATAACGAAACTGACTAACATCATCAAGGGTACAATACGGCTGTGCCATTTCCTCGGGACATGGAAGCACGCAGAGATCGTTATGATAAGAAAAGCCAATTTGCAAAGAAGGCATCAAGTTACCGTCCAATTAGTCAGTTATTATTCCTAGGAGTGGTAGAGATAACGTTCCTACCAAAGATGAAAACCGTGACCCTGGAAATTTATTCCAGTGGATTAGTTTAGCTTCTAGAGAGGACTTTCAACGACCCATCAAACAGCTAGATCACCCAGGAAATAGTCTCTATTTTCAACGAAATGGCACACCTAGAGGCCCTCATCCTGCCCCTTTCAAAATTCTTTGATAAAATGTGCCATGTCGGTCTGGGACTAAAGATGATGATATTCCGGTACCCTCCACATATTACAACACTGCTGATTTCCATTTTTTCTGACAGAACGTTCACAGTTGAAATGAAAACTACTATATTTACATGAAGAATCATGGGAGCGGGCTCCACGCTCAGCCCCCACCTAGTCAACAGTTGCATTGCTTATATTCCCAAGATCAACCTGACATTACGTCCAGAGTGCAAAAACACCTTGATTGCCTGGAAACTTGGATGAATCATTAGAAGATTCAAGTGAACCCTGAGAAATGCAAAGCCATCCTGTTGACCAAAATCAAGAACACACTACATGGACACCTTACCGTAATCTGAAATCAACAAATTCAATGGTCATCTAACGTTAAATATCTAGGGCTGACTTATGATAAGAAGCTGGTGTGGAAGAACTTGGCAGACGCAGCAATCCAACATGCAGTGAAGCTCACGGGTTGTCTCTTCCGAATTATGGGTAGGTACAGTCGGATGACCCTCAGAAAGAAACTGACGAACTGCAAAATAATAAACAGACCTTCGCTACTCTATTCAGCCAGCCCAGCCTGGGACCATATCTCCAAAACGCAGGCCCAACAGAACAAGATGCTCTGCATGGTCTCGAATGCCCCAGAATTTCTGATAGACACCCTACTGCAAGCTGGCTATGGTCTTGGACAGTAATCAAGTTCTATGAATTCACTATTAAACAGCATAAACAGATAGTCAGAAGAGTGTTCACGCCAAATCAATTTGCTAGGGGCCGATATCCACTGCCAAATAACTCACTTCCATAACGTTCCCAGCCAGAAAGGAAGGATACCTATTAGAGTTAATTTAATGAAATGAACATGAAATATTTAAATTGTAAACTTGCTAGAGAAGTCATATAAGTTGTATATAAAAGAAGTAGATACTTTTGTTAAACTTAAAACTTAAAATCCAATTAAAGTATGATGATGAAGTGAGTTTTGTTTTTGACTTATTACAACTTGGATGGCGAGACCATAAGGTAGTCGAAGCAAATATGGAGATGTGAACTTCACAGGAAATAAATTGTCTGCATTTCCCTTTGACTCTCTGGAAGAGAAACATATTAATTTGTTAAGATTAATTTAAAAGACTTAAAAAGATTTTATCTAATTTTATAAAATTTTTGTATCGAGAACGATATACCACTGAAATATCGAGCGCAACCCGTTGTATAAAGGTATCGTTCGTTTATTCGGATTTCTTGAGCATTAAACATATAATTGTTTGTTCCTGGGAACAAATATAAGTAGTCAAAATAAACTGCATCATCACGAACGAGGAAAGTCCTTCTATACTAGTAAATTTAAACAACGATAAATTTCTTTGAACATTCTTATGGTCAGTAGGTGCTTTTTGATGATTGACATAAATATTTTCTTTTAATTTTGCTTTCAGTTGTTTTGCTTGTCGTTACTTCTTTAATTATTTTAGGTATTAAAAGTTATTAAAACTAATCACTTAGGTCACCAGAAATTCATGCTTTCACTTTATCCTCGAATTGACGTAAAGATTAACAGGTTATACTAGTTATTCAGCAATCACACAATAGACCTTATTTCTGACGATACGTGGAGAATATATATATATATATATATATATATATATATATATATATATATATATATATATATATATATATATATATATATATGTAATCACGAAATTTTTAATGTAAAAAGGAGTTAGGTCAAGCTTCGAAAACGATACTTGAGAATATTTGAGACCAAAACAATGTTTTCTAGAACCAATTGCGCTTTGACCTTCATCCCAACTTGGTAGCCCATTGAGAATGCTGCATATTCATTTGTTGATGATAAATAGAGTTTCTGATGTATAACCGTGGTTTCTTTGAAATTCCGTTTTCTCCATTGTTATTCTGAATGTAGGATTCTAGTTTCAGACCATTTTCTGTGATATTCATGCGTTCTGGCGTCGTTGACGTCACCAAATTTTCCTTATTCTTCACAAGATGTGTTCTTCTGATGTTCTTTAACTCTTATTTTAAGTAGTTTCTTTGTTTCACCGCTGATACTACACTCACATGGTATCTGATTGTTGGTTTGATCATAGTGAGCTTGAATCTCAGAACATTATTTGAATTGAAAACAACGTTGATGTTATATCGTTTTCCTATTCTTCAAACTTTTTCCCAAATGCCTCTAATATAGGGAATGTTTAACAGTGGTTTTTGTTCCTCGTCCATTGTTCATCTTGTCCGATTTCTGCGTTATTCCAGAATCTTATCCACCAGATTTACTGGGTATCCGTTGGGTGTCAAGTTACTTTTAATGTAGTTTATTTCTTTCCACAAGTTCTTGTTGCAGTTGCAAAGAGTCAATGTTTCAGTTAAGGAGTCCCTGAAGATCACAAGAAAAAAACTTGAAGAAGACCAGACCTTACCAGAAAGAATATTTCTACCTTCCCACGCCATCAAGGATATGGACAAAGCGATATAACATCAACTTTATTTTCAATTCAAACCTGAAACTAAGGTCAAACCAACAACTCAAAAGAACATGAAGAACTGTGTGTATCAGATACCATCTGAATGTGGCAACTCCTACATTGACGAAGCAAAGTAACCTTCGAATTAAGGATTAAGGAAAATCAGAAGGACATATCTCGTGGAGAAATAGAAAATTATGAAGCTACCAACCACGTTAGGACTCATGGAGATCACATAAAATAGTCTAAAGCTAGAAGAAGAAGCCATGGTAATACATCAGAACCCGTGTTGCATTAGTTAGATATAAGAGATGTGTGGAAACAATTTCCTAGTAATTGTAAATTAGGATTAAATGCAGCATGAATGGGTTCTTGACGTAGCACGCATGACTGCTTTCATTTTGGTTATACTTTACTGTATTTACTTTTAGTATAAATGTTTTTGTACCTTAAGAATTTGTTCAATTTCACTTGAAAACGGCTAGAGATAACTACTAGAGGAAATGTCGTGATATTCAACAAAAATAATGACAATGAAAATCCAAGAGATATCTACTACTTCGCAACTATTCTGGATGTTTTCGTATTAGACCTTAGGTTAACCATCTAAGGGACAGCACAAAACAAGCAAAACAAATTCTGACACCTGGATTCGTCAAACACGTACCAGGAAATAAAAAAATTCCTTGTTCCTTGGGGGTCCTTTTATTTAAATCATCCATCGTTTTCTACTAAACTGTATAAAAATTATTTTTTCTTCTACTGCATACTTAATCATGCTAAATATATCATTCTCTAATATAAGTTGCATTTAAAATAATGCTCTGTCTACTCAATTCTGGGAAATGATTAACCATATGTTACGTAAGATTTTTAATGTTGAGTATAAATTCATGGACCTCTCTTTATTGAATTTGAACAACCAATAAGAAAAATTCCAAAAATAATAGAACCAGAAAATTTATCTTTAATGAGGGATCCAAAAATTTTATATTGAAACTTCAATATAACCTAGTATATATGCCTGCTATGTCCTTTTTCATTTCAAAATTGAATAGACAGACCGGACACTTTTATGAGTGTGTCACACAGAATATGGTACGGACCCGGTATCAGCGACACAACTTATAAATACAAGAAGATTCAGTACAAGTTTAACGGCCTCTCAGTTGATTTCTTTCATGTTAAATAGCTTAAAATACGAACTACTAAAACAATCAACAAAAGTCGACAAAGCTGTACTTATGCAGGGGCGGATCCAGCCTCCCTCTTTGAGGGTGGCGGTGATATCACAAAAGTATGAAAGCGATAGCAAGTTGTCGACAGGGGGGGGGGGGGAGAGAGACACCAGCAACATTCCCATTTCTAATGTAAAAGGCAGGGTGGATCGGGTCTATTTTTCTGAATTTCAAGCTCATGAAGAGTTGAGGGGGAGGCGAACACAAGAAAAAACAAGTTGCCGACCAGGGGAAGGATGCGAGCAGCATACACATACCTAGTATAAGAGGCAGAATCGGGTCTATTTTCCTGAATTCAAAGCACTTGGTGGGGGGGATTGTCAACGGGGGGGGGGCGTGTCAGCAGCATACATATTCCTAATATAAAATGCAGAATTGGTTCTATTTTCCTGAACTCAAAGCTCTTGGTAAAGGGAGGGGCGATCGCAAGCATACACATTCCTATACTCTATTCAAGAACTAGAGAGAGTAATAATACTATTACCGAAACCTCCAACGTACCTGCTCCAGTGCGCAGGTAACTGAGGACTGCCGTAAATCTAATTATATTTAATTATATTTGAATATTATAAGCTTTTATAAATTTACTGCAGCCATAAAATTTCTGATAGTTCAATTTAATTTCTGTCAGTGAGCAAAGTACACCTTACAGTGTGTCGTTAGTGATTTATCTTGTTTGTGCTTGTTTTTATATATTATTTGAGATTAGTGAGATACCCAGAAGATATGGCTTCCACATCTATATTTATTCCAAAATCGTTAAACCAGGGCATTTTTCCTCAACGAAAAACTTATTGCGATGTATGTTTATGATGCCTTAAGATATCAATATCTGGATAATAATATTAAAAGCTCTATTGAGATGTATTCCAACATGACAGAAGTTGGAAAATCTATTATGTACCGAATACTGAAGGAGAAAAAAACGACTGAAATTGTTAGTACTCCCAAGCTACATTCGATCACACAAACTGTAATCAAAGAAGTTATACATACATTTTATTATGAGAAGCAGATCCCAACCATTAACAAAATTCTAAATAAAATCAATGAAGATCGGGATTTACCTGAAACTAAAAGAACTGAGCTCTAGAAATTACTCAGAGAACTTGATTTTTACTGGGAAAAACGAGATAGGAAATTTGTTCTTTTAGATCGTTCGGAAAATGTCCGTTGGAGAAGGAAATATCTCTCTCGAGTAAAAGGTAAAGTTGCTAGAAATAACACAACTCACAAAATTAGTAATTTAACTGAACTTTTGAAAGATTTTTTTGAATAAAGTTATTGCAGAAAATTGGGAAGAATCCAGATAATAAAAATTAAAAGAAAATGGGGAAACTCAATCTCATGATCGGTGTGATGGAGGAACCAATTGTAATTAATTTGAGCGAAGATAGCTTCACTGACTTTGATTACAAATTAGATACGTAATGTTTACCAGCGTAAACACAATTTATTATTTAAATTTTCTGTAACATATAAAAATTAATTACATTTGAATCCCTTTTTAGTGTTTAATTTTAATTCTGCAGGTGCTTTAACAAATAAATAAACTGAAACGTCAGATATCCTAAAAATGTTTTTAATTAATAATAAAATGACCGGTAGCTCCGAAAAAATTTTAATATTATGTGGACGAATTTATTTTTTTATATATGTTTAACTTCTTGTATTTTTGACAATGGGTATTTTGTAAATATTTAAATTATAACTTAGAATTTTTTGAGAGAAAAAGGCTACGTTTTAGTCTGAATGTACCTAAAACGGATTCTATGCCAAAATTAAAAATAATAAAAATACTGTTGTGATTTGTGTTGAATATTTCAAAATTATCTATATTTTCTAATGTATGTGAATTATTAAGAAATCATAAGAAAGAAAATAATATAAAAACATTTTATTTTAAGTTTTTAACCGAAATAATATTCTAATTTATAAATACTAAGTGATAAAATAATCCTCTTTCCGACGTCTATGACAAGAATTAAAATCCTTTTTAACACTTCACATCCAAATATCTTGCCAAAGACATCGGAATAAAAAACACAGGTAGTTTTCGAAGAAAAAAAGGGTCAAAAATGATTTATTACTCTCTCTAGTTCTTGAATAAACTATAGTATAAGAGGCAAAATCAGGTCTATTTTCCTTAACTCAAAGTTCTTGGGGGGGGGGGGCGATCGCCCCCACCGCCCCCCCCCCTTGGATCCGCGCCTGTACTTATGTAATGATGAATGCAATTAAAGAGACGACTTAAGAAGAAAATCCACAAAAACGGCAATAATTCTAAAAGTTTTGAATAGATTTTCCATAGAACTAATAAGCTACGCTGACAAGGAATCGATCCATCGGCCAACCATAAATAAAAAGAAACAAATTTAAGCGTCAGCAGAACATTTTCGTTCAGATGCCCTCTGTGCACCTGAGACCTTTCGTTGATGCTAAATTTTTATTTTATTTACAAAACTCTTTCAGGATTGTTTATTTCGTTTTCTCCTTGAATAAACATTACTCGATTTAATCTGTTTTTTCGAATGCTTTTTTTATTGGTTCGTTTAATTTATTTTGTTTTCTGCTTTCGAATATCCGAACACAAATTAAAATTACGGCTGTAGCAATTTCGTAAATGGGAAAATATTTGTCCCTTGAAACATATTTTTCTATATTAAAAAACATGTTAACCACATTAAGCACTAATACTCTTTGACGGTTCGTAAATTTGTTAGGGACACAAAATATGAGTATTTTTATCCTTTTCCAAAACGATTAAGGAACAAGTTCATTAATATGCAATATTTAAAAATTAAAATTAGTGTTTAGGCAAGGGTATTGCATAATAACTCATTTATCTGCGGTTTAGCCATTCGACCACAAAATAAATAAATTATTCAGGGCACATGTAATGGGTGAGGCTGTGTCAAATCATCTAGATCAGTAATATGTTCTATCTATTAAATACAAAAATATCTAAAAACTGACTTTTAAACTCAATTTTTTAAATTGAACAAACATGATTATTTTATAACTTTGAAATTACAATAGGCTATTGATAAACCCAGAAAAGATGAGATTGGTCCTTTTTACTAAGAAAAGAAAATTAGAAAAATTTAAGACCCCGATACTCTTAAAAACTAAACTAAAATTCTCGATAATGGTAAAATACCTAGGTATTAATCTTTAATAGTAAGTTAACATGGAATTCCCTCCTCAAAAGTGAAATAAAGAAAGTATATTTAGCTCATGATTAGTGTCGCCCAATCAGGCGCGGATCCAAGGGGAGAGGCGGTGGGGGCGATCGCCCCCCCCCCCAAGAGCTTTGAGTTCAGGAAAATAGACCCGATTTTGCCTCTTATACTATAGTTTATTCAAGAACTAGAGAGAGTAATAAATAATTTTTTACCTTTTTTTTTTCTTCGCAAACTACCTCTGTTCTTTATTCCGATATCTTTTGCAAAATCTGTTAGACACATATTTTTTTCATAGGGAAGGGTTAGAAATCAAAAATACCGGTCTATAATAATCGACTATTTGGATATAATAACAATAGATATTTGGATGTGAAGTGTTAAAAAGGATTTTAATCCTTGTCATAGGCGTCGGAAAGAGGATTCTTTTATCATTAAATATTTATTGCATAGAATATTATTTCGGTTAAAAACTTAAAATGATTTCTTCTTGACATATTTAACGCAAATCACAACTGTATTTTTATTATTTTTAATTTTGGCATAGAAACCATTTAGATACATTCAGACTAAAACGTAGCCTTTTTCTCTCAAAAAATTCTAAGTTATAATTTAAATACTTACAAAATGCCCATTGTCAAAAATACAAGAATTTAAACATATATAAAAAAAATAAATTCGTCCATATAATATTAAAATTTTTTTGGAGCTATCGGTCATTTTATTATTAATTAAAAACATTTTTAGGATATTTTACGTTTCAGTTTATTTATTTTTTAAACCATCTGCGGAATTAAAATTAAACACTAAAAAGGGATTCAAATGTAATTAATTTTTATATGTTGCAGAAAATATAAATAATAAATTGTGTTTACGCTGGTAAACATTACGTATCTAATTTGTAATCAAAGTAAGTGAAGCTATTTTCTTTCAAATTAATTATAATTGGTTCCTCTATCTCACCGATCATGAGATTGAGTTTTCCCATTTTCTTTTATTCTTTTATTATCTGGATTCTTCCCAAATTTCCTGCACTAAGTTTATTCAAAAAAATCTTTCAAAAGTTCAGTTAAATTACTAATTTTGTAAGTTATTTCTAACAACTCTACCTTTTACTTGAGAGAGATTTTTCCTTCTCCAACGGACATTTTCCTGACGATCTATAAGAACAGATTTTCTATCTGGTTTTTCCCAGCAAAAATCGAGTTCTCTGAGCAATTTCTAGAGCTCAGTTCTTTTGGTTTCAGGTAAATCCCGATCTTTATTGATTCTATTTAGAATTTTGTTGACGGCTGGGATCTGCTTCTCATAATAAAATGTATGTACAACTCCTTTGATTAGAGTTTGTGTGATCGAATGTAGCTTGGGAGTACTAACAATTCCAGTCGTGTTTTTCTCCTTCTGTATTCGGTATATAGTAGATTTTCCAACTCCTGTCATGTTGGAATACATCTCAATAGAGCTTTCAACATTATTATCGAGATATTGATATCTTAAGGCATCATAAACTTTCATCGTAATAAGTTTTTCGTTGAGGAAAAAATACCCTAGTTTAACGATTTTGGAATAAATATAGATGTGGAAGCCATATCTTTTGGGTATCTAATTAATCTCAAATAACATATAAAAACAGGCACAAGCAATATAAATCACTAAGGACACACTGTAAGGTGTACTTTGCTCACTGACAGAAATTAAATTGAACTATCAGAAATTTTATTGCTGCAATAAATTTATAAAATCTTATAATATTTAAATATAATTAAATATAATTAGATTTACGGCAGTCTTCAGTTACCTGCGCACAGGAGCAGGTACGTTGGAGGTTTCAGTAACAGTTTCATTACTCTCTCTAATTCTTGAATAGAGTATAGGAATATGTATGCTTGCGATCGCCCCTCCCCTTCCCAAGAGCTTTGAGTTCAGGAGAATAGAACTGATTCTGTATTTTGTATTAGGAATATGTATGCTGCTGACCCCCCCCCCCCCTTTGACAATCTTGTTTTTATGGTGATAGCCCTCCACCAAGTGCTTTGAATTCAAGAAAATTGACCCGATTCCGCCTCTTATAGTAGGAATATGTATGCTGCTCGCATCCCCCCCCTCGGTCGGCAACTTGTTTTTTCTTGTGATCGCCCCCCTCCCACTCTTGAAGAGCTTGATATTCAGAAAAATAGATCCGACCCACCCTGCTCTTTACATTAGAAATGGGAATGTTGCTGGTGTCTCTCCTCCCCCTCCCCCCCTCTTCGTCAACATTCTGCTGTCGCACTTTTGTGATATCACCGCCCCCCCCCCCCCCAAGAGAGAGGCTGGATCCGCCCCTGCGCCCAATTATGGAACAAAACTGGGGATTTAAACAACGAGTTGCCTCGTGGATCTATATGGCTATCATTAGGCCAATGCAAACACGTGGAACTATTGTATAGAGGACAAAAGCGAATGACATAACAGTAATCCAAGAATTAGATCAGATTTAAAGAACAGCATGTCTCAAAATTACAAAAGCTCATCTTAACATTTTTGTCAAGAAGAAGCCTTTGACCACTATGATGCGTCTCTATGTTGTAGAAATGGAACCAAGTGTCAGATCTGGTGCAATACGATGCCGTTTATGGAGAAAAATGCTGAACACGATTCCACTTCTCCAAATAAAGATAGACTCTATTGACGGTTTTTTTGTCAATAAACCCTACACTGGATGGATTAATGAAGAAGGAAACAGAATGTGGGATTTATTGTTAATTTCCATCCATATATATTAGATGGCCATTTGGTAAATATATCACTGTAACTCACACAGACCTCTCTGCTATTACCATATTAGCAAACGAATCAACCTATAGAAATAATGCTAGTAAGAAAGCATAGAAATATATAGCAAACAGGCATTTCTGATACTAAACAGACCACTCATTTCCTCCTAGTGCTCTAGTGCTGTGGTACCATAAGATTTACCTATTGCTGATAATGTGGTCACTTTGAGCTAAAGCAAAGAACATGGTTCGTCCCATATGTTAAGCTGAAGATGCTAAGATCATCATCATCAGACAGCCTGTAGCGTCCACTGCTGAACATAGGCCTCCCGCAATCGTTTCCAATGTTCCCGATCTTGTGCTGATTGAATCCAGTTTGTTGCGATTCTCTTGATATCAGTCCACCGTGTTGGAAGTCTGCCCCTACTACTTCTAAATACCTGGGATCTAGGACGCCACTCTATAATGCCTTTAGTCCACCTAGCGTCTTCCATTCTCGCCACATGTCCGGCCCAGTTCCATTTCATATGTGTTATACTTTCTATAGCATCCTTAATCCTTGTTCTAGTTCTAATAATTACATTTGGAACTTTATCTCTTAGTGTTATTCCCAACATCGACCTCTCCATGGCTCGCTGAGTCACTCTAATTTTTTCGCAACTTTTCTTAGTTAGTGTTAAAGTTTCTGCACCGTACGTGAGCACTGAGAGCACACATTGTTCATAAACCTTTCTTGTCAAGCAAATCGGTATATTGCTTTTAAATACGTCCTTTCTCAGCTTCCCGAACGCCGCCCATGCTAGTGATATGCGTCTTTGAATTTCGCAGGTCTGGTTACCTCGGTTTATTCCCAGTTCATGGCCCAAATATTTATAAGATGTTACATACTCGATTTCAGATTCATTTAGGGACATGTTGCTACTTGGAACTAAGTTTGTCATACATTGAGTTTTTGTACGGTAATTTTTAGACCTACCACATCTGACGCTGCACTTAGTGTCCTTAGTAACTCTTGGGCTTCTTCAAGGTTGTCAGAAATTAACACGATATCGTCAGCAAAGCGTAGGTGGTTTAATCGTTCACCATCTATATTGACTCCCATGTTCCCTCCACCTATTTTTTTAAACATGTATTCTAGCAGCATTGTAAATAGTTTTGGTGAGATGTCGTACACCACCACGTTCCATTCTAAATGTAGATGTTATTTTGGAATGGACCTTCATACTTGCTGTTGCGCTATTATACATGTTCTTAATTAAAACTGCATATCTGTGGTCGACTCTACAATCAGCTAGTGCAGCAAATATTTTGTTTTTGTCCGCTGAATCGAACGCTTTCTCGTAGTCCACAAATCTTAAGACCAGTGGTTTATGCACTCCACTGTTTTTTCTATGAGTGTTTTCATAACTAGCAAGTGGTCGTTTGTACCATAACCGGATCTGAAACCTGCTTGTTCTCTAGGTTGGTAGAAATCTAATTTGGGAGTCAATCATCTTGTTATTATTTTTATAAATAGTTTGTACATGTGGGAGAGGAGACTAATTGGACGGTAGTTTCTTAGTTCTGTGGGATCGCCTCCCTTATGCATAATTATCATTATGGCATTGTTCCATAAGGTTGGGATTTGTCCGGTCTCTAAACATCTATTAAATAGGACTTTGAGGGCATTTATTAATTTTTCCCCTCCTGCTTTAATACTTTCAATAACAATGCCATCTTCTCCTGGGGCTTTGTTGTTTTTCATTTCTTGTAAGGCCACTTCAATTTCTGATGATGAAAATTCTGGTATATCTTCTGAGCCTAGATTTCAGACATTTGGAATGTTTATTAGGTCATTGTCAATGGTGTACTTTTTGTATAACGCGCTGTAGAAATCTTCCACTATTTGGAGTATTTTTTCTCTATCTGTTGTAATTGTACCTGCTGCAGCGCTGAGTTTATGAATTTCTTTTGTTCCTTCTTCCGGGTTTCTTCTAAGTACTTTTAAGCTTTTATTCTGCTCAATTACATCAGGTATGGCTTCCGATGTGTATTTTCGTATATCTCTTCTTATAAGCCTTGATATTTCTCTGCTAATTTGCCTATATTCTCCTGAGTTCTTCTGTTTCATTTTTCTTCGTCTTTCAGTAAGGTCTTTTGTGTGTTGACTTATTTTGTCAGATGTTTTATTTTGTTTATTACAATACTTTTCTACTGCGTTTTTTAGGATGTTTTTTGCTAACAGCTCCAACTAAATCAGCAATGATAAAATTAAATAAACATTACTTTCAACATCTCAATTGCGACGGATGCAATATGATGCTACAGCTGTTCTGAACCTATCCTTTCTTGCGAACTTCTAAAAACCGGAATAAATTGGCGAGCCCCCCGTCTAGTTGTTAGGAAAAGTAAATGAAAGAATAAAATTGAGTTTTTAAAATTTATTCTCCATAGTGAATAATAGTTTATAATGAAAAACTAATAAATAATCGTAAAACATTTACAGAAAACCATCATTAAAATTAAGGTGATAGCTTAACCTGAAAAAAAAAAGATCCAACACAAAATGAATATAATAATACAGAATTTGAAAAATACTTTTACCTCGTTGGTGGAACACAGAAAATCAAAACTTTGTTCAATGTCTAAAAGTTTGAGCCTTAGGTCAGGTTCTGCATCTTCCTGTTTCTGTACTTAACTTTCAGGTAAGTGTATGTATAACTTCTTCCGCCAAAACAGGATATTCATTTTTTACACTAAACCAAAAATTAATTAGAGTCGTTTTTAAAAACAGATTTTCGGGAATTGTCAGAGGATAAGTCAATGAGCTTTAGCAGTATTGTATTGGGAAATAAAATGATGCTAGATGAGAGTTTTTAAAAATTTTTTGCAAAAATTAAAGAACCGTGCTATTTACATTTAATTAGAATGGTGATTAACATCGCTTCTTAACAAATCAAATCTGTAGCTTTGAGAACCGGGTTCAGTGGGATTTCAACTTCAACTCCACATTTGATTAGAACAAGCTAATTGGTTTTAAAATATACCTGATTAACATTTCGCCATATTCCGATACGGAAATATTAAATGAATACTCTGTATAAAATTTTTAAAGCCATCGTTATTAATGTCAAATTCAGGTAGAAAATCATAACTTCTGGATGACCAAAATATATGTACAATAAATGATAACCTTTAGGGTCGGTGAAGAAAAATATGGTCATAAATGGTACTATTTAGGATAAGCGACTAAAAGATAAGATGTCCATTTCCCAGTAGTTATTAAGAAACTATTTCTTTCAATTGAATTTAAACCTGAAAAGCTTAAAATAAAATCGGAACCGACAGCTCACATTTAACAACTTTTGAATATTTTATGGAGGTGATCTTAAGAAATTTATAATCCTTTATGTAGCAAAAATTTTTATGACCTTTCATTGAGTCTGAATACCTTTCTTAAACTTTGACACAAACAGGGTTTTTAAATAAAATTTCTTTTAAAAATGATATTATATCAATTGGAAATGTTCAAATTTTTTACCTAGATAAACAAGCTTTAAATAATTATTTAGACACACTTAGTATTATAATTTTTCCTTTTAACTAGATTTTCCAAGTTGTGTTGATTTTGGTAATTCATTTGATTGCGAAAATCATTCTGACTGCAAGTTCTTGTAGGCATGTAATATTTCGAAGTTTTGTGTGTTTAGTGGAAATTATAAGCTACATCCGCTTTTCCTTTTATTTCTTTAAATACTAAATTAAAATTTGTTTTGAGTGAAAAAAAACAGAAAATTTAAACAAAATGGTATCAAAATTGTCCAAAAGCTGACGCAAGTTTTCTAGAAGTAATTTGGAGGGAATTCCCAAAGACATTTAGTCCAAGCCATAGGTAAAATTTTGTGCTGTTGTTGACGTAAATGCCGGAATAGATGAGACCTATTTAGGGGTGTTGGGGGCAATGTTACAACAAACCCTACATAAAATATAACAGCAAAAAATAAGTTGGGGCCAAAAGAGGGGTTCTAAGTAGTTAGAACAGGATTTTTGAATTTACAAGTAAAGGAACGCATTTTGAAAAAACAAGTTTCAAATAAAAGTTGTATAAATTTTAAAAACCTACAATTTAAGCTATTGTTCGATAATTTTTGTCAATTTGTTATTGTAATATTGCCATAAAAGCCCTTAAAATCGTTCATTTTTTGCATATCAGCTATTTATTGCAAAATTAACTTTTTCTTTTAACCTTTTTAATTCTAAAAGGAAGCCCTCGTCATTTAAAAAAAATGATATTTTATAAAAGTAAATCAGATAACTTGTTGCTGAGATATTGCTATTTGTTTATCACTAGACGCAAAATGTTGATTTCTATAACTTGTTTTGGGAGAACATTTTGATCTCCATAAAGGCTCAATCTCTTCGTAAAGGCCTAAGCTTTCATATCTCGTTAGGAGCAAATGAAAAAAATAATTTTCAACCGCTTAAATATATGGCTTAATTTCAGGCAGACAAAGGATAACAATGACAGAAACAAGCTTTATTTCAGGTAGATAAAGAGTAACAATGAAGAAGGTAGACAAAATTTTGTGTGTAAAACAGTGGCGTATCTATCGGGGTAGCAGGGAAGACAGTACCCTTCGGCGTTGAGTCACATTAGGCGCCACAGGCGCCATCTCAATCCAATTATTTATTACTGCAAATGAGTATTGTACGATAGAATATACATATTATTCCAAAAGTATATGAAAAATAACTAAAGAAAAAGTACTGTAAAACGATCAAAAATCATCACTTCATCCATGTAGTATTTAGTAACATTACTTTTTAAAATTTATGTAGTTATCCTAATGCGAAAGAAAAAAGTAGGCTTCTATTAATGGTCAGAATTCTCCATATTTCAATAAACAGCTGGGCGCCGTGTCATGTGTAAATTGCGACACTGCGGCGAGCGCCTATTTTCTTTAGGAAGTACCGATAAATGCGAGACGCGAAAAGCGGGCAGTAGATAGTTATTTTTATTAATATTTCCAATTTTTTTCATTTGCATTTTTAGAACGATGTGTTAAAAAATTGGAAGGGATACTTATTGGATTATATATTTTTAACGAAGAATAATAATTAAGTTTTTATTTTATATATATATATATATATATATATATATATATATATATATATATATATATATATATATATATATATATTGAACTTTTTTTAGTGAATGTTTGCGTGTACAGAATAGCGATAGCCCATGGACAAGTTTACTTCTGTGGGTTTCTTGTTTATTTATATGTACATGGTTAGCCGAGGATTTTATAAATTATGTTATATTTTTTTTGTACTTGTTCATATTTTCTTAATATATGTAAATATTTAAGATTTCATGTTACTATAAATAAACTTTTATTATTATTTTTATTATTACTAATTCAATAACACATTTTCTTTTATTCGTCTATTTTTTCTGCAACAAACCGGCTATATGTTTTTGATATTTCCCTCACGTTATTAATAAGTTCTCATGAAAGGTCATTTCTCAAGTCTTCAAACCACTGTTTTGCACTCTCGGTCCATACCAAAACATATATCTGACTTATTACAGAAAAAAAATAGACAAATTTTTTATTAAGATGTTGTTGAATAGAAGAAGAAAATGAGAAGTAAGGATTTTTTTTTGAAAATGTCTTAAAAGGTGAAACGTCAAAGCTTGTTGTTTATTTTAACATTCCACTTATGAACGTAACCAACAGAGAATAATGAAAAAAAAGTGATATATACAGTGTGACCTGTAAATTCCGCATCATATGGGATATATTTTTAATAATAGCTTTATTCGAAATTTTACTTTGTTCACAATTTGTGATACGATCGAGATGAAAATCAACCAAAAAAATAATAGTCACGTGATTAGCATTATCTGCCAAAGTTTATTCTTTTCCAAAAAATATCCAAAATTGGGCATATATTTCAGTTATTAAAAAATATTTTTTTTAAATGCAATTTTTAGCCCATTTGCAAAATTTAAATTTTTTATCCATTTTTTGTAAATTGCACCACTGTTGCAAAATGAGTCTCAACGCAACCTACATAAAATTTCTTAGTTTTAATAATATTTTGTCCCAGACATATTTTGTTTAAAATAGCGCCATATTAAATGTGTGTTTTTCTACAAAATCCAAATAGGGCTATTAAATTTTGGTCACATGTGATGCAAAATTTATTTGTTTTTGACCCTGTATAAGGTAACTTCATAAAATGACTATTTTTGAAAACGTAGTTTGTGTCTAAAAGCAATACACATTAAGATTAAGGAAATAGTGTAATTGAAAAGACTGAAATTTTCTTATAAAAAAATCATAATATAAAAATTAAAATTATTCAAGATTCCACCCTTTTAATTGAAAACAAACTATTTTTGATATTTAAATATTAAATTAATAATTTTTCATTTTACTTTGAGGGACAAACTAGGTTTTGAAAAATAGTTATTTTATGAAGTTACCTTATACAGGGTCAAAAACAAATAAACTTTGCATAACACATGACCAAATTTTAATAGTAATATTTGGAACTTGTAGAAAAACATATTTAATATTTAAATAAAATATGTCTGGGATGAAGCATTGCTAAGAATACGTTTTATGTAGGTTGCATTGAATCTTGTTTTGCAACAGTGGTGCAATTTACAAAAAATGGACAAAAAATTTAAATTATCCCAGTTTGTTGAAATTTTGCATATTGGCTGAAAATTGCATTTAAAAAAACTTTTTGTAATAACTTGTTTCACTATTTTGAGACATAACCCCACTTCTGATTTTTTTTTGAAAAAAAAATTAAAATTTGACAGATAATCACATGACTATATTTTTTTTTAGTTAATTTTCATCTCGATCGAAGCAAAAATTAATGTTAAAGTCAAATTTTGAATAAAGCTAGTAATAAAAAAATCCCATATGATGCGGAATTTACTGGTCACACTGTATATTAAGTGGTTCAAAAAAAACCGAAAAAATAGAAATATTCTAGGGTGAAAAACATTGGTTTTAAAACTTGAAAAATTATCTTTTATGACATATGAATGCTAATGAAAGTTTAAAAAAATTAAAGGAAACATCAAAAACATATACTTGGCATTCTGCAGAAAAAATAGGCGAATGTTATTGAATTAAGGAAAAAAAAAAACAAAAATTTTTTAAAATGCTTTAAACACAAGGCGAAATGTCAAAATGTGTTGTTTTATATAAATTTTCAGGTATGAACTTATCACTAAGAGAATAATGATATTTTTTTTAGAGGGGGGGAAATCTTACATAGACACCAGCACAAAGTGTGAAGGTAGTGCCGGATTCCTACCGGCTAAAACCCCCCTTGTACTGAAGGTCCTCACGATCTTACTCCTGTTTACTGTAGTGAAACTACAGTCTACAGAAGCGCACTGTGAGTGTCCATTGATTTCCGGGCCGTAGCCTTTTTAAACCTCCATTCATCACACATGAGTGTTTCCGCTATGGGTGCCGGTGCACCTATAGCTTCGTACTGCCTTACATTTCGCAAACAATGTAAGGATGGTCTCCTTGCATCCATACACAGTGCTCATGTAGGCGTCAATCAATTGCCTTTAAAGAGCGTCAGATTGCGTCGATTTAGGCACTAAATGCCCTTTGTTTTGCTGCTCTAGGTTAAAATTTTTTGAGGTTATACCGCGCCCAGGTGCACAACGCTATCTGACGGGAAACCGCCTGTCCGGATCTACGTCGCTACTGTTTTCTTTCTTTTTACAGGAGTGGTCCAAAATGCTTCGGGCTTCCTCAGCCCTATTCGCAGACACCACCCTTTCTAGTTGCTGGCACGCAACTGAATGAATTGAAAATAATAATATTAAAAATGATTGATACTTATATATGTATAAATATATATATATATATATATATATATATATATATATATATATATATATATATATATATATATATATATATATATATATATATATATTGCGTTGAAAAACGTGATGCGGGACCTAACGTATATCGTCAGAGGTCTATTTTCGTCGCCCACACACGCTTCAAGCAACTGCCCGAAGAGGAATTAGAATATTAATATTTTGAATATTTCTTTTTTTTATAAAATTTGAATATTGGTGAATGTGAATGATATAAGTTCTCTTTTGCTCTATTAAAAATATTCTAAACCACGATATGTATTTTTAATTTTTCCTTGAGCGCCCAGTTACTGTATCCTATCAAAGATAAGATAACAGCACTGTATTTATTCTTTGGATTTACTTAAAAATACATATATTATTGTTAACAAAATTATAATAAATCTATTTTCTCTTTTTAATCTCCCCTTAATATAACTAGCTCGCTTACCCTGAAACTATCCCAAGTGAGTTCAGATTCTCATAAGTTAAAATTACTTTTTATCTACTGCCAATTAAAACCACTGAATTGTATTAACAATCAACATAAATTTATTATAAAACAAAATGATATTATTACTGATTATAAAATTATTTTGATACACCTATTATCTAGATCATCTTTATTAAAATTAAAAATCAATTGCACCTTATCTCTACTGTTAATTATAATGTCACTCCACTTAACTGTCAAAAGTTGTTTGACAAATGTGAAGGTCTCGTGTTCAGTTGAAATGTATTACTTTTATTTATTTTAAAAATTTTAAAAAAAATGTGCAAAATGCGGATTATTAATTTTAATAAGTGATTATAAATTAGTTCTAATGATTTTATAATGTCTCATATAAATGTGGTAATATTATATTTTAAAATACCTTGATCCTTAAGTGTTTGTTTACTTATAAACAATAAAAAGGTATATTTGTGTTTCTCTGTCTTCTTTTACCATCAAATTGGATTGGGATATTTGTTTTAAAAAAATACCTACTATCAAGTAAGTAGATATTCTTAATTAAACACTGTCTTGGTTATTTTGGAAATGTCCAGGAATTGTCTACTTCTAGGAAATGTTGGTATTTACACCAGCCAGGTATAATTTCTTGAACTTTTATTTGCCACAATCGGGTTTTTACTAAATTTTCTTGATGTTAGTTGGAGTTGCTATTTTTATCAAAAACAAAAGATCTCGCACATGGCTTTATGATCTCGTCGTGAAAAATTTTAAGGTTATGTTTTGAGGAGAAACTTTTCTTTTACACCTCTCTGTAACAATACTTTTTTGCAACTGTCTCCAATTTTTGTGATTTTTCTTTCTATCGTATGCCACCAGCTGACTTAATTAATCATTCTGATTGGCTCAGCAGTTGAAGGCATCGGGTTACTTGATGAAAAATCACCCTTTTCTTGGCGTTCTTGTCAAACAAAAATGGCTGTCAAGAATTTTAAAATTGATAAAATTTTTCCAATTTTACCATTTCCTGGATTTATCCAATAATATGCATAACAATAAATATTATAAAATTAAACTCTATTATTTTACCTATCTAATTATACATATTTTAGCCTTCCTAAAACAATTTTTAATATTAAAAATTATAAAACAAAATGGCTTGACATGAAAATATTGAAATATATAATTAACTAATTATTGAAAATTATTGTTTGAAGATGCTAAATTATGTTTTCTTAATATTAAAATATTAAATATTAGAATTTTCCTTACATTCTAATATAATTTATTTTACTCCATTACTTAAAATTAATTTATAATATTTAATTTTAATGTCAATATCACAAATTTTCTTAAATTTATTCTATGTTTTTATATGTTTTAATTAAAATTATTTTCTTAATATTACTGTTAACTGTCTAATTTATATTAAAAACAATTTAATGAATCTTATTTATTATTTAAAAATACTTTTCGTAACTGGTTTCACACTATGTTCACCTTTTGTTCCTTTTCAAAACATTATTGTTGCAAAAACCGATCGTTATGTTTTTTTTATTTCACTTGATGATTTTCACTCTTTATTATCACTTTACCTTCACTATCACATCTAATGTTTGTACCTTATTATTCTTATGATCAATTTATAATATGATCTTATTGTATTAATATTTATATATTGTTTATTTTACAATTATGTCTATAAATTCATTATGAATTTAGCATTATATATGATTTTTTTAATCATGTAAGCTTTTAATTATGCTTTGGTCCATATTATTTGTAAATATTAATGACTCTAATTAATTAATATATCTACTAACTACTTATTACTATCTAAATAATAAATTTATGTTGTATCTTAGATATTTTAATTGAAATTGTTTAGACTCGTCGAGTATTTATAATATGGTCATTAGGTCATCTTGTGTCGATTCCTATTCAATTGCCCCAAATTGAATATTTAATATTTTATTATAAATAAAATATTAAATATGAATATTTTAATTCTTATTTGTACTTATTATTTATATTAATTACAACTTTTAGTTGATAATAAAATTTATATCCTTATATATTTCACAGTTTATTAGAAATTTATTGTTTCACAAAATATCCCTTTTAATCATAAGCTTTTGTACGTTATTTGATCAGCTAATATTATATTTATACATATCTTTGATATTAAATATGCCTCTGACTTGTCTTGTGTCAGGGTATACTATTTTATAGCTATTATCTCCGTTTTCTGTTTCTATTTCAAATGGTCCTTCATATGGCCATTGAAATCTACTGTATTGACCTTGTTTAGTATCTGTCTTTTTTAGGGCTTTAATCAATACAAACTCTCCTTTATTAAATTTGACTTTTCGTTTAATGTCTTTCTCTTGTTGTCTTATATATTTATGAGCCTTTCTTTTCATTCTTTTAGTGATATTTTTAATTAAATTTTGATATTGGGTCTCTATATTCAATATCCAGGGTCTGTTACTTATTTCATATCCCATGATCTGGCTTGGGATTTCTTCTGTCACTAAATTAGGCATGGTATTTAAGAAGGTCTCTATCTCTTCCAGGTTTTCTTCCCAAGTAAGAGGTTTTTCATGACATTGGATACGCAATAATTTTGACACTTCTTTTATCTATCTTTCTGCTGGGTTTGCTTGTGGATGTCTTATGCTTGTAAAATTTAATATCATATTTTTCCTTGCACTGTACCTTTTAAACTTTTCATTTTGAAAATATGTAGCATTATCCAGTATACAATATCTTGGACTTCCTATCGTCTCAATGTAATTATTCAAATTTTTAGTTATTTCAATGACGTTAGTCCGTTTACATGGATAAAGTTTTACATATTTAGAGCATACGTCCAATATTACTAAGATGTGCTTCGATTTATGGGATGATGGTGGTAAATTACTTATGAAATCGATAGCAATCATCTCTCTAGGATTTGTCGCTATTATGGACTTTGGATGGTTTCTATTAGTAATGTTTTTGTCTTTAGCCTTTTGACATATATCACATGTTCTGGTTACTTGTTTGGCTAAAGACAAATCATTCTTACTATAATATGTTTCTCTATATACCATCCATAATTTTCTAGATCCTATATGTCCAAATTTATTATGCAAATTATTTAATATTGTTAATGCCAATGGGAATGTTATTATATATAATTCATTACCATTTATTAATTTTAAATATATTCCATTTTTTAATAAATTTTTATTTTTAATGTCATCATCTAATTCTTTTTGGTTTTTCAGGATTTGGCTTTTCGAAAAGAGTCCTTGTTTGTCTTTTAAAATATTATATCCAATTTTGATCTCTTTCTTATCCTTTTCCAATCCTTCCGTTCTTGTTAAGGTATCTGCTACTATATTCAATTTCCCTGGGATATGTTTAATTTCAAAATCATATTCTTGTAATAATAGTGACCATCTATGGACTCGATTGTTTCTATATTTATTATTCAAAATCGAAGTTAATGCCATATGGTCTGTTTCTATTAAAAATTTATTACCTAATAAATAAAATCTTAATTTTTGTATGCAATATATTATGCTAGCGAGTTCTAATTCAGTAACTGAATATTTCTTTTCATATGGTTTAGTTACTCGAGAGCAAAAATATATTGGACATTCCTGATCATTAAGTAATTGGAATAATACTCCTGAAAATCTTTGATCTGATGCGTCTGTTCTTAATATAAATTTTTGTTGATAATCAGGATGATAGATTTTCAAATTGTTCGCAAAGGTATTCTTAATTTGGTTAAAGGCATTTTCTCTCCTTTCATCCCATTTCCATTTCACATCTTTGCGAAGTAGTTCTATCAATGGTATTTCCTTACTACTTAGATCTGGTATTAGGCGATGATAATACTTTACCAATCCCAGAAATCCCCTTAATGTTTTTAGACTATTTGGACGTGTATAATTTTGTATTACTTCCACTCTATCAGGGTCCATTTCTACTCCTTGTAGATTTATTTTGTAACCTAGGTAATTTACCTCTTCCTGATAAAATTGGCATTTTTCTAAATTTATTTTTAGGCCTGCAATATCTAATGCTTCTAATACAAGTCTTATATGCTCTTTGTGCTGTTCTTTATTATTTGAATATATCAATATATCATCAATATAGTGTAGAGCATAATCACTGTGCCTTTCCAGTACTTTAATATAATGAATATAGTCTCGTGCTACTCTGTTTTCGTTTGAAATTAAGTTTTTAAAAGAATTTAACATGTATACTATATCTTTTTTAAAATTTGAATCGCATATAATTTCCTTTTCATTCATAATCACATCATTATTATACTTATTATAATCACAAAAACTTCTCCTACTAAAATTATCATTGACTTTGTCAATACTAATATCTCCTAAAAATTTTGGTTTTGTGCTCCTTTTAGCTAACAAAACCTTATTATTTACCGCATTATTCTCCTTCTTACAATTATCTATAATACTTTCAAGATTATGTATTTCTATTATATTATTTGCGCTTTCTTTACTTGTAACTTCTTCACTTAACATTTCTATACATGATAAATCCTCACTCGAATGATTAAAAACCAAATTATTTATGAACTCTATTCTATGTTCATCAATTATCAAGATCATATCTTCGTAATTTATTTTAGCCCCATATTTACTTAAAATATCATTCCCCATAATTATATCGATATTCATATTATTCACTACTATTAATGATGCTTCTATAATTTTATTACCAAGCACTATTTTTAACATACATTGCCGATTTACTTCACAAATCTTTTTATTATTTGCCCCCACTAATTTTAATTTTGGTATTTTATTTATGATTACTTTATTATTAAATAACAATATATTTTCTAATTTATTTTCATCAATTAATGATGCTTCAGAACCACTGTCTATTAATATTTTAACTTCAGTATTATCAATTTTACCTTTTACATAAATTAAATCTAAATTATTTTCATATTTTTCATTGTATAAATTGTCATTTAAGTCTATTAATTCTCGTGGATGTTCGTAATGTATAAAATTCGTCTTAATTTCAGATCCAAGGCTGTTATTTAAAAATTTGTTCGTCTGTTTCTAGGATCCGAAGATACCTCCCTTCGATTTCTTTCCAGGCTGTTGCTCCGTCTCCCTGTCATGTGGTTATTTGTCTGTTCATTGTCTACTTGTAAGTCTGTATCACTTCTATTTCGTCTAATATTATTAGTTTGTCTATATTCCCTGTCATTTCCATTGTAAAAAGTTCGATTCCTAAAATTTTGTCTTTCATTGTTCTGAACGTTCCTATCAATTTGTCGATCATTGTTATTTGCGCCTCTATTTAAGTTTATATTATTTTGTCTCGCGTTATATTGTTGTCTATATTGTGAATTATTATTATTTAAATTATAATTATTTGTACCATTGTCTGTTTGTCTGTATCGTGTATTATTATTAAAATTATTGTTATTAAAATTTCTATTTGTTTTCTGGTAAAAGTCATTATTACGATTATAGTTATTATTATTTCTATTAAAATTGTTAGGAATATTATTTGTATAATTAGTTTGATTCTGTCTAAATTGATTCGGCTGTGGACGTATATTGTTATTTAGGTTTTTAAAGTTTTGATCATAACTATTTTTTTTATTATTTTGATTGTGCCCATTAAAATTACCTCTTTGTACTCTTGTTAAGAAATTAATAAATTGACCCATTGTTTTTATATTTTGAATTGTAATTGTTTGTACTATATTATCTTGATAATGACGAGCAATGTTCAGAATAATTTCGTCTTCTCTCATTGGTGGATTTAAATACTTTGCTACTGTACTTAGCTTTAAAGCATAATTAACTAGATCCCCATTTTTATTATAATTAAATTTCCCAAAGTATAATTGTTCCCTAAACTCTGCTTGTTTAATCTCTCCCCAAAAATATTCCAAAAATTCCCTTTCAAACTCCCAAAAATTATTTATCGTTGATTCTATATTACCATACCAAATACTTGCATGATCAATCAAATTAACTCGAATAAAGTCTTTTAATACTTGAAGATTATTTACATTTTTTAACCTATTCTTGATACTGTTAATAAAAGCTACCGGGTGTAACATACGAATGTTGCCATTAAACTTTAGACCCATGTCATTAGTACTGTTACAAATATTTCCATTGCCCATATTATTTCTAGTTACAGTCTCCAATTTCTTATCCACGGTACAAGTAACTAGTTCAGTTGTGGATTTTAGTTTTTCTTCTATAATCTGATCGTATTCCTGGAAAGTTCTGTAACATTTCCTATCAATTTTATCTATTTCATTACCATGCTTATCTAATTCTGAGGTAATGTCATGCATGGTCGTATCTAGTTTGTCATTGAGACGTTCTATTTCTGTGTTCCTGTCACCTTTCTCTATTTCTAGCATATTTAATATTTCTTGGTTATTTTTAGTTACCTTTTCATGTATTTCTTCAATGCATGTTGACAGCTCTTTTGACATTCTGTTTTCAATTTCTAATATTTTCTCATCCATTTGTTTTTCTAATCTTATTTGCCCCTGTTTAATATCATTTAATTCTTTTTGGCCTTTAGTTATTTCCTTTTTTAATTCTTTTTGACCCTGTTCAATCTTATGTTCTAGGTCTTGCTGTCTTTTTTCTAGCTCCTTCTGACCTTTTGTAACTTTCGTATCCAGATCGTTAAGCCCTTTTTCCATTTTATTTTCCAGATCTTTTTGGCCTTTTTCCAGATCTTTTTGCCCCATTTCTATTTTATTTTCCAGAGTATTTTGCATACTCTGCAAAAATTTTATTATATCTTGATTACTACTCTGTTCTGTCTTTTCTGGTTCTTTTTGCTCAGGGGTTGTTATTTCCCCTACCTCTTCTAGCTTAGTCTGCTGAAATACTTCACTCTCTCGATCGGTAGAAGAAATGGATGTACTAGCTGTATCTTCTTTTGTTTTCCGTACTCCCATTTCTTGATTAATTTGTTTTCCTGATCTTAAGGTTATATTTTGTTCAGCCATGGTATTTTATTTATTCTAGTTTTATGCAATTCAAAAAATTTTATAAAATTTATGTACTAAACTTTTGTTTAATACTATTGTTATCAATTTTGTTGTAATTAATTTTAAATAACTGATGTGCAATAATACTCGTTTTTTTTTTTTTTTATATGTTACAAGTTCCTATTAATTATTTTTATTGACAGTAGACTTATATACCCTGTAAATATTTATGTCCTGATAATATTTTAATAATCCCTGAAAATATTTATGCCCCAAAAACAAAAATTTGCCCCACGTTGGGCGCCAATTGCGTTGAAAAACGTGATGCGGGACCTAACGTATATCGTCAGAGGTCTATTTTCGTCGCCCACACACGCTTCAAGCAACTGCCCGAAGAGGAATTAGAATATTAATATTTTGAATATTTCTTTTTTTTATAAAATTTGAATATTGGTGAATGTGAATGATATAAGTTCTCTTTTGCTCTATTAAAAATATTCTAAACCACGATATGTATTTTTAATTTTTCCTTGAGCGCCCAGTTACTGTATCCTATCAAAGATAAGATAACAGCACTGTATTTATTCTTTGGATTTACTTAAAAATACATATATTATTGTTAACAAAATTATAATAAATCTATTTTCTCTTTTTAATCTCCCCTTAATATAACTAGCTCGCTTACCCTGAAACTATCCCAAGTGAGTTCAGATTCTCATAAGTTAAAATTACTTTTTATCTACTGCCAATTAAAACCACTGAATTGTATTAACAATCAACATAAATTTATTATAAAACAAAATGATATTATTACTGATTATAAAATTATTTTGATACACCTATTATCTAGATCATCTTTATTAAAATTAAAAATCAATTGCACCTTATCTCTACTGTTAATTATAATGTCACTCCACTTAACTGTCAAAAGTTGTTTGACAAATGTGAAGGTCTCGTGTTCAGTTGAAATGTATTACTTTTATTTATTTTAAAAATTAAAAAAAAAATGTGCAAAATGCGGATTATTAATTTTAATAAGTGATTATAAATTAGTTCTAATGATTTTATAATGTCTCATATAAATGTGGTAATATTATATTTTAAAATACCTTGATCCTTAAGTGTTTGTTTACTTATAAACAATAAAAAGGTATATTTGTGTTTCTCTGTCTTCTTTTACCATCAAATTGGATTGGGATATTTGTTTTAAAAAAATACCTACTATCAAGTAAGTAGATATTCTTAATTAAACACTGTCTTGGTTATTTTGGAAATGTCCAGGAATTGTCTACTTCTAGGAAATGTTGGTATTTACACCAGCCAGGTATAATTTCTTGAACTTTTATTTGCCACAATCGGGTTTTTACTAAATTTTCTTGATGTTAGTTGGAGTTGCTATTTTTATCAAAAACAAAAGATCTCGCACATGGCTTTATGATCTCGTCGTGAAAAATTTTAAGGTTATGTTTTGAGGAGAAACTTTTCTTTTACACCTCTCTGTAACAATACTTTTTTGCAACTGTCTCCAATTTTTGTGATTTTTCTTTCTATCGTATGCCACCAGCTGACTTAATTAATCATTCTGATTGGCTCAGCAGTTGAAGGCATCGGGTTACTTGATGAAAAATCACCCTTTTCTTGGCGTTCTTGTCAAACAAAAATGGCTGTCAAGAATTTTAAAATTGATAAAATTTTTCCAATTTTACCATTTCCTGGATTTATCCAATAATATGCATGACAATAAATATTATAAAATTAAACTCTATTATTTTACCTATCTAATTATACATATTTTAGCCTTCCTAAAACAATTTTTAATATTAAAAATTATAAAACAAAATGGCTTGACATGAAAATATTGAAATATATAATTAACTAATTATTGAAAATTATTGTTTGAAGATGCTAAATTATGTTTTCTTAATATTAAAATATTAAATATTAGAATTTTCCTTACATTCTAATATAATTTATTTTACTCCATTACTTAAAATTAATTTATAATATTTAATTTTAATGTCAATATCACAAATTTTCTTAAATTTATTCTATGTTTTTATATGTTTTAATTAAAATTATTTTCTTAATATTACTGTTAACTGTCTAATTTATATTAAAAACAATTTAATGAATCTTATTTATTATTTAAAAATACTTTTCGTAACTGGTTTCACACTATGTTCACCTTTTGTTCCTTTTCAAAACATTATTGTTGCAAAAACCGATCGTTATGTTTTTTTTATTTCACTTGATGATTTTCACTCTTTATTATCACTTTACCTTCACTATCACATCTAATGTTTGTACCTTATTATTCTTATGATCAATTTATAATATGATCTTATTGTATTAATATTTATATATTGTTTATTTTACAATTATGTCTATAAATTCATTATGAATTTAGCATTATATATGATTTTTTTAATCATGTAAGCTTTTAATTATGCTTTGGTCCATATTATTTGTAAATATTAATGACTCTAATTAATTAATATATCTACTAACTACTTATTACTATCTAAATAATAAATTTATGTTGTATCTTAGATATTTTAATTGAAATTGTTTAGACTCGTCGAGTATTTATAATATGGTCATTAGGTCATCTTGTGTCGATTCCTATTCAATATATATATATATATATATATATATATATATATATATGTTTATGCGGCTTTCACGGATTCCTCCGTGTGAGATGTAGTGGATATATCCATATTATGCCGTTGTAGTGCTGAAATCGCAATCAGCAAACATACAACTATATGCAGCTCCGTGCATGAATGAAGTAAAATGCGAACAGTAAATGCAAACTGCGTTCCAAACATATCCGTTCCGTGTTAGAGGTTGCACAGTTTGAACAAATTGTTAGGGAACACAATTTATCCTATTCTACCACCATCGAGATTACTGTTCGCATTTTACTATATATATATATATATATATATATATATATATATATATATATATATATATATATATATATATATATATATATCGTGAGAGTGAAAACAATTATTTGGTGACTTGACAAATGACTTTTTATGAGAAAGTATTTATTACATATGGAGTCCAAGTGTAAAAAAAATTAAGTTATTATCAAAAATACATACCTGCCCTGCAGCAGAAAAAAATAGACAAATGTTTATATATAATACACATGAAACTTTATTTATTCATCAAAATCATTTACAATAACGGACCATAATTATTTAAAAGATATTGGTAATAATTATATCTAATTTGTTACAGAGTTGGTAAAAATAAATGTTACATCAAATTTGGGAAAATTAATTTTATAAGATCGGCTTTTTAATTTAACATACTAATATCTCGAACTATTTTAAGTCATTTTTTAACAGTTCTTTTAAAATAGAACTTTATAAAGAATGATTTAATATAGTTTATAATTTAGTAATTCTTTGCTTAGTTATTTCTATATAAACAGAAAAACTCAAGAGCTGCACGATAGCAAAAATTTAATATGCAAATTTTATGACACATGTTAGACAGCGCTATATATAAATATAAGTGTATTTCCACTGATTAAGTATAAGTACAAAATATGAAGAATAAATGGATATATGAAGGTGAAAAATGAAATAACACATTTATGAATACCAAGTTCATATTTACAGCTCCACGTTGAATTCTCCCATGAATTAATAAACACAATATCGTTTAATCTCAAATTTCACAAAATTGTTGCCCCGAAACACTATAGTACACAAACTATACCGCACAATATTTACCATTTTATTCTTCCGGTTGAGAGCTTGATTTGTTTTCCAGATCATTCTGTTTCATTTCAGCAAAATCTAACTTTTCACTTCCTTTCTTCTCACTTATTAAGATGATTTCAGATTTCTGACACTTACTTTCTAACTGGTATTTTGCCAGTAGACATTTTTTAAAATGCCGTTTGGACTTTTTATTCAAAGCCTGCATCTTCTGCTTTGAAGCACTTCTTCTCGTTTTAAAATAAGGTACATACGTCATGACTTAACGACAGTAACTTTAAGACTGAGGTGTAAAAATGAATCTGAAATTTTCTGATAAATTATTATTTAAAAGACTCCTCCCATTTAAATGGAAAGGTTGAAACGCCCAAAGTTCTCTTGCAATAACTTGCAGCTATGGTGGGATGTAATGGACCCAACAAGGCCTAACCATCAAGGATCGGATATTACTACCCTCTTTCATTCATCTTCTTGCAAATTTAATATTATAAAATTTACCTTTCTGTGACCTATGGAATTCTTTCTATTTCAAACCATAAAATATTATAGATCTATTATGTCAGTTTTTGAACAATGTCGGGTTGTTAGAAGATTTCTTGGCAAATTTACATTTTATTGGTACCATAACAATAATTGCTTTATTTCAGGTGGTAAAAGGTAACAGTGAAGGAAGCAGACAAAATTTTCTTAGTCTGGTTTATCGATAATATCTTACCTGTTAAGTTTCACTTATTTAACTTTAAACTAATTATTTCTAGATTACTTGGCCAGTAAAAAGAGGCGGACAATCGACCCACTAATATTACCTACGTAAAAATATAAACGAAAAAAAAATGCGTATTAAGAAACCTTGTGTGCTGTGTATTTAAAGAAAATGTAAAAGGGCAGTTATATCATGAATTTTGTAAATTAGTCTTAATTAAATTTAATTTTCTCGGAAAAACACCACCTATTTTCTTAAATACTATCTTATAAGTCCCGAAGTAAGTAATATTCAAAATCTTTGAAAAGACTGTAGAGACTTGCAGAAGACTGGTTCACATGACACAGCCGTCCTGTTTACATTTAAAGCTAGTTTCTTAATTGTGCTGGGCTAGCCTTTCTAACAGTATATAGATGTGGCTTTTGCATTCATAAATTTATGATAATATTCATGATTTAGGTGTTCTTGTATTTTTAGTTTGAAATATTTAACCTGTTGGTTTTTCGTCAGTGAATTTTCTAAATGACACTTTTCCGAGAACTTTTGTTTGTAGTGGTTATTGATCCTGGATTTTGGTTTGAGGAGTTCAAAACCATGTGTTGTCTTAGCTGCTTCTTGATTGATTCTAGCCAATGATTCAAAATACGAAATTAACGTCATTGCCTATCCACATTGCTATCACAACTGATGTATTTTAAGACTTTGGTGTAAAAATAACTCTCAAATTATTTAATAAATTATCATATAGGCTCCTCCCATTTCCAAGAAAGGATTGAAATCCCAATGCTCTTCCAAATTTATTATTATAAAATTTATCTTTCTATGATTTTATTCTATCGAATTCCTTTTATTTAAAGTCATTACATTTATGAATTACATCCAACCAAAATTGGTACAATTAAATTGTATTTACTTATTCATGAAATAAGAAAAAAAGATTTAGAGTTATTTTGCGATGTTTCAATACACTTTTCGATAAAAAGTTCATCTTTTGTGATAATAGTTGGCAGGCACATGCAGTTAAATCAAATTGGACATGCAAAAATGCTGCGAAACTCTACAAAAATATTTGCTCAAAACACACTTAACCAATCACGAATGATATTTGCCTAGGCTAAGAAGCCTATTACACTTATATGACATAAGGGAGATGTTAAGTATAGTTGAGTTAACAGCATGTTAGCATTGTGTGCAACAGCTGAAGGCTTGAGTTGTACTCAGCAAGACTCGAAACTTAAATATCGTTCATGATTTTCAAATGACAGTTGGTCATGTGGTATTCTCCACATTTGATGAGTCCAGTGAGGATGAAACCAGCCCAAAGGGTGAGCTCGACTCAATCCAGGTGTGTCCACACCGTATGATGCCAGACACACGACAGAAGTCGTATCATAAGGCAGTCAACGTTAGGTGTGCCACCGAAGGGATAAACCTCAACCCAAATATTTTTAGGTATTATCAACAACTTGCACGCATAGAAACAAGTTTGGGCAAACCATATACAGGCCTTGCGCGACGCGACCACGTCGTCAGCACCTTTGGTCCTGCGAATTGGCTGGAGGCCGTGATGTACTTGTTGTACCCGAAGCGTTTTGATAAATATCAGGGCAGTATTACGTGTTTAGGTCTTTTGTAAAACTCTTCAGATAGGCTAAGAAACCTATTATATTTTCACATTTTGCCTTTTATTTAAGATATTTTCACAAGGAAAATTACTTTGTTCCGTAATTCAATAACACATTTTCTTCTGTCAATCCACATCTTAATAAAAATTTTTGTTTATTTTTTTCTGTACCGAGATAGTTATATGTTTTTGATAATACCTTCAATTCTTCCATAACTTGGACCACATATGTTATAAACATGTTCTCACGAAAGGTCATTTTTAAATTTTCAAATTAGTGTTTTTCACCCCCCACTGTATTCATATTTTTTCTAATTTTCTTCAAACATTTAATTTTTTTTTTAATTATTTTCTCAGGGTTAAGTTCGTTTGTAATTTCTACGTCAGCGTGCATATCAGATATTAATTTACCTTTTCTTTGAAACCTCATATTCAGCATATTTCGCTCACGAGTTAAATCTGGTATAAATCTAAAGTCTATTATCTACTAGCTCTAAGTTCTGGAGCAGATTTTCCTTTTTCGATCATAAAGTTGTTTATTTCTTTTCTGAGGTCGAAAGATTTTCCATTACTGCACCTTTACTTAATCATCTCACTTCAGATTAATATAGGACACCTCGGTGATCTGCTTTCATATCTGATAAAAATTGTTGAAATTGGCGATGCGTCAACCCATTTCTGGCAGATAGATAAATATCACGATTTTTTTAAATCTAGACACACCTCGTCAGCCGTAACTAGAACACATAATTTTACTCTTTCACTGTCAGTAAACGGTGAGCCAGACATCCCAAGTATTTCTGCTATCTTTAAACTTACAAGTACACCCGACTCGTTATTTTTAATTTGGTTCTTTATTGATGATGTGATTGTGTTAATTTTATTTTTCCGTAAATTACCCACAAGACGTAAAAAAAATTCGCGAGCCGTAAGGAGGAGGTTTGCGGGCCACTTGCAGCCTGCTACCGGTGCCTGCCAACCGCTGTTTTATATCAACGAAAATCTTTTTCAAAAAAAAAAACGAATTTCTGTTTAAGATATGTCTTTAAATATTTAATGTCGTCTGGTTCTTTTACTAATTAAATAAACTGCTTTGATTTCTTGAAAAAAAGTCCTTATTCGGTTTTCATTGGTCGTGGGGAAATGTCTTTTTTCTTTAAAAATCCTGCAACAAAAAGCTTTTGATATACTACACTTAGAAATCGGTACATCCGATATTGTTACTCTGTTTTTCTTTTACTTTAAACGTCTGGAGATAAATAAGTTAGGATATTTCAACTAACAATAATTTTTAAATGATAAAAAAAAGTTTTATTAATCAGAATTTCAAGGGCTTTCCCTTCAAGAAACAAACAAAGACGATATTTTTCCAATAATTATTAGATATGAAATAAAAGATCAATTTTCGAGGTTTTCTAGCTTTTTTACAAAAACTAATAAACAAAATTGAACCAAATTAAAGGTCTTTCAATTATCTCTTACTTTATGTTTTTATCTAAAATTATTACCTACGGTTCAAAATACCGTATTTTGGCAACTTTGAATACTAGTAGCTTAGTCTCTGTATTCAAATTGCCCCGAAAAACATATGGGGGAGTCTTTTTCCTTCCTCCTGTATATCGCGGAGTAGGTCTCAAGGTTAACCATCAACTTCTTATTTACAAGCTGGAAGACTTGGGCATCCATGGGTCATTTCTACAATGGATAAATAGTTACCTGTCTGATAGAGTACAGCGAGTAAAAATTAATAACTGTGAATCATCTGGTATTTCTCAAGGCGCTCACCTCACTCCGCTCCTTTTTAACTGCTTTATTAACGATATTGAGGACATCATAACTTTCAGTAAATGTCTTCTTTATGCAGATAATTTAAAGATATTTTGGGTTGTCGGAAGTAGCAACAATTGCGAGGGCATTCAGCAGGATCTAGCTCGATTCTCTGAATAGTGTAAGTTTAATTTTATGCACCTCACTGTTAATAAATGCTCCATTGTAAGTTTTTATCGTAAAAGGGATTGGAAAACTTTTCATTACTTTTTTGATAATACCATGATTAATCGTATTGAATGTGTGAAGAAAAAGTTGAAAGAGTACAAAGAAAGTTTTTAAGTTTCATATCCTTTGAACAGGGAATGCAGCAGGAACGGTCTGTATATGATGATACTGCCGATGCTTTGAGATTGCTACTATTGTGTGTGAGACGCATATATCTTGACCTCGTTCTGCTTTATAAGATTATCAACTCTTGTATTGATTCTCCTGAACTACTCAATAATATTGGATTATCGATTCCTCAAAGAGCTTTTCGAGCGCTCAATTTGTTTGAGGTGATATATCACCGAACGAATTATGGCATTAACAGTCTTATTTCTCGAATGTGTAGGGAAATGAATTCAGTTCCTACCGAGATTGATATTTTTCATTTGCCAGTTAATGTCTTTAAATTAAAAATTTTACAATTCTTGAAAAACTAGTTAATATTGTCAACTGTCAATACTTGTCTTTTGAAACACTTTAATGCATACTTAGATTTGTCAGTTCTTAAATTCTGATTCTGTTTTAAATAGTGTTTGTATTTTTTATTTTTGAAATGGATTGTATTTATTTGATCCGTTAATATACTATTATTATTTCTAAATTAATGAGGTAAAAAGGCATTTTCTTTTTCTACTGATTAGACTATGAAACACTGTTAAGTTACTCCATGTACCCATACTCCGAAGCTTAAACAGACTTTTTATATTTTAAAAATCTCAAAAAATACTCTAACATCTTGTCAGTCCCTTTTGATTTTAGACCATTTGTTTCAAGCAAATAATAAGGTTTTTTTATTTCAACTAATATAAAACATATTATTCTTCAGTCTTTCTTTTCTTAACTAAATATTATTGTTCATCAGTTTAAAGTATTTATATTACAAGACTCATTTAGAAAAAACGCACACCAATCTTTTACTGCTACTACTACTGAGTTTCAAGTTACAAAAACCCTTAGGGACTAATTCGAGTGAGATTGCTGCTTGAAACAACTTGATAGTTTATATAAGGGGAAGAATTTCGTTTCTTTATGTATCAGAAAAATCACCTCTAAATAAGTAAATTGAAAATTATCTTGGATGGAAAGAATTTTAGAGTATATAAAATGGTTTATTATTTAATATTTTAGAGTAATTTGTGGGAGAAAGTAATACATTACTTTCCCTAAGTTTTAAAATTATTAAAAAAATGTCCTAACTATATTATTACAGAGTAATAATTTATTATTTAATAAAAATTATGTATTTATTTCTAACGATTTTTGAGATTTAAGAAAATATATTGTTTTAAAAGTCAATTGTAGTTATAAATAATATCGCGAATAGATGCCAGATTCATCATATATAAGTAAATATTTCAAGAAAAACGCTTAAAAAAAGTAGTTATTAAACATTTTAAATTCACTGGGTCCGAGTGATATTTTCATCAGTATCACTGAAATCACATAAAATAAAATTCTAAAATAATTTCGTTGGAATTCTTATTAGGCTATTGACTGTGTCAAAAAAAAGAGAGGTAAAAGGAACTAAAATGTTAAAGTATTTTTGTTGTTTCATACGTTCAAAAGACCTCCAAATATGACAAAATCACAAAGTAATCCCAAATTAAGGGGTGCGTTTTCCAGATTACGTAGATTTGTCTTCTATTCAGTTTTTTGAGTTGTGAGCAATGAAATTTTCTTTCAAAATGGTATCTCATAAAGTCCAAAAAAGTCATTTTTTAGAAGAGCGCCTCAAAAACAAAATCAAAAAAAAAAACAACAAAAAATGCACAAATTTTATTTTTAAAATTTTTCCCAATAAAGTTTTTCTAAGTGATGTTAGATATATACATTGTTGCATAAAAAATAAATCTGAAGTTATGCCCGTTAAAACTAGCTCTCGCAAGAGTTTCTGTGATGAGAAGTAACGAAGATATGGCGTCTCAAACTTTGCAATTTTACTTGATATCAGCTAATTATTGCTTTTTTTTCAAATTTCGTCCCGCAACTTTTTCGTAAGTGAATTTAGAAATAGACATTGCTCCCTTCAGAAGAAAACTGGTTCGCAGCTGAAGTATGTACCATGGATATTATCTGAGAAATGGCCCATCAAAATTTTCACCTTTTTATGATTTTTGTAACTTTTATCCGCACATTATTGTTTTGCGTGAAATTTTTTCTTTATTCAATGAACAATATATTTTAGGGTGTATAGTGATAAAAATAATTATATTTCGATATATTTTTTTGGCGAAAATGCTAGTCTTGAAGACGTCGGTTTTGTATCTAAATGCAATACCGCTTGAAAATTGGAAGCCGAAGCACCTGTCGCCATCAGCTATTCCAAAGGTATTCAACAAGTTTAAAATGTACTTTGTCACAATTGCCTCCAGCAACCGATGCTACTAGGCACCATGGTTTAAGAACTTGCAAATGCAACTATACAAAAGGTATATTTTAAATCCTCTCAACTGGGGTTGGAAAAGGTCGAAAAATGGATTGATACTAATTGTTAAAAATAAACCGCCTGCACGGCAAACTTTGCTTAAAAGAATAGCCTGTGGATACACACCAGGGTTGGTGGATCGACACATTAATGAAGGAATAATGGTGGAATATCCCTTACATCCGTTACAATTTACCTATCAGGCAGGAAAATTCACAGATGCTGCGCTACACCGACCGTCACAAGAGTCGAAAATGCGTTGTTGGGTGGACGATCTGCTTTAGGCACCTTTATCGGTATCAATGGGGCATTTGACAACACGTCTCACGATCTGATATGCAATGCTCTACAATGACGAGGCTCTAAACCGACAGTAGTCGCATTGATTAGAGCAACGTTAACTCAGAGAATAATATATGCTGAGCTTAACAATGTATCTGTTAAAGTACTGTCAAGAAAGGGATGTCCACAGGGAGGAGTGCTATTGCCTTTGCTGTAGAGCCTTGTGGTGGATAGCCTGTTGAGTGAACTAAATGATGCCTGTTTGTATACACAGGCCTATGCTGATGACTTGGTCATTTTGTGCCCAGATCGTGATATCCGGGACCTGGAGAGACCAATGATGCGGGCCCTCCATATCAGAGAACGATGGTGCCACAGAAAAGGGCTCGGAATAACCTCGGACAAGGCCAAGATGGTACTCTTTACAGAAAAGAGGAAAATGGGGAGACTTCTCACAATTACATTGGTGGGAAGGACTTTTCAATTTAAAGGGAGAGTTAAATACCTATGAGTAATTCTAGACTTAAGACTGAGCTGGAATGATCATATTGAGGATCGAATCAAGAAAGCCATATATGCTTTCTGGGCTTGTAAACGAGCCTTTGGGTGCATATGGGGACTGATACCTAAAGTACTATTTTGGATATAGACTATGGTGATCCGGCCCCCGATAACGTACGCCGCTATTATATGTTGGCGTATTACAACAAAGCGCAAACACATTCTTCAACTTGACAAAGTTCAAAGAATGGTTTGTGTGGGTATATTGAGTGCGATGAAGACCGGAATTGGAACGGGCGACTACTCAGGTGTCTGGGAAAGCTCAGTGGAGAGGTGTCCATCACTCTCCATGCGGACAGATGACGCCGCTTTTAAAACCCAACCTCTCCCTGGAGATATTTCTGCCAAGTAGAGAGGATTGCGAGGAAGAGCAAAGTCTTCTGAAAGTGCTGGAGCCGGAATATTCGGCAGGAGCACAGGAGTCAGAGAGTACTATACTCTCGGACAATATGCAACAATCTTTATAGCGGAAATTTATGCTATTCTGCAGTGTGCCCATCTCTGTGAGAGGATATAGACAAGAATAGGGTAATAAATATATGCTCAGAGAGTAAGGCAGCGATATTGGCACTGAAGTCCAGTGTCGTAACTTCGCGAATGGTGTCTGAGTGCAAGGACGTACTGAATAGTATAACAAGGAACGGCTGCACAGTCAGACTCGTATGGGTCTCGGGTCACTCGGGCATACCCGGAAATGAAGCAGCAGACCGTTTAGCAAAGTTGGGTCTAGCAACTGTACCGTATGGACCCCAACCAATATGTCACAATTGCTATTGGCAAAAAGGAATTAAAATCGTTGCTGGAAAGCAAATTTATTGGATCGTGGAGGGAAGCTCCTGGACTGAGGTGTACTAAGGAACATATGACAGGGCCTAGCCCATGACGTACTACGGAGCATCTCTCCTTGGGAAGGAAACAGCTGCGAATTGTGGTGGGATTGTTGACAAGACATTGTCACCTCAGGGGCCATCTTCATAGAATCGATGTCCAATCCAAAAAATGAGTTCAGTAGCTGCTGTAGAATATATGGTAGAGTCTGTATATTGCGTACAGAAATGTGTGCAAAGGTATGATCGAAAAAAATGTTAATGACCTTCCGGATCGTGATTTAAAACTTGCGACTACGGAACATCAAGATAAAATAATTATTCTAGATGTTTTTGCAGCTTTCATGAATTCCTTCATATGAAATGCAATAGCAGTGGTTATATCCATATTATGCTGTTGTAGGGCTGAAATCCAATTCAACAAAAGTACAACTATATGCAACTCCATGTGTGAATGAAATAAAATGCGAACACAATGCCCAACTTCGCTCCATCATATCCTTTCCGTGTTAGAGGTTGCACAGTTTCAATAAATTGCTACAAAACACAATTTCTCCTATTCCACCACCATCGAGATGATGGCCCACCTGTACTAACATATCGAGAAGAAAGTCAAAACTTACCCTCCCCACCACAATGATACGGCAGAGGTATATGTTTTGTCTCTTACTAGACTCATCAGTATACTGACATGCACCTGTAACAAATCGTATATATGTTTATGCAGCTTTCATGGATTCCTCCGTATGAGATGCAATAGCAGTGGTTATATCTACATTATGCTGTTGTAGTGCTGAAATCACACTCAGCAAACTCGGTGTGTAAAATGTAAAAAAATTTCGGCACAGCAACAGCATTTAACCAATACTATTGCATCTCATACGGACGAATCAGTGAAAGCCCAATACATATATATGTTATCCGGTAGGAGGTAGGCGAAGCCGCGTTCAGTGTTGCATGCTTTCTTCCGATTTGTCAATGCACAAACAGGTGTATATCGGTACCCTGGTGAGTCTAGTAAGAGACGAAATATGTACCACTGCCGTATCACTATAGTGGGGAGAGTAAGTTTTGACTTTCTTCTCGAGATAGTGGTACTGATATCAGAAAAGCCGCGAAAACTGCCCCAGTGAACTTATAGAAAAATTCCAGTACTAAGATTCCGCTAGCGCATAAAGGAAATACCACAGTCGTAATGAATGCTGCGACATACATTCAAAAAATTGATTAAGTTCGATCAATCTTAATACTTTTGAGGTTAAATTGATAAATGGTTTATTTAGTCAATTAAGTTTTGAAATTATGCAATCTTAATACATTTTAAACGATCTTGAATATGCATAATAACGAATTAGAAAATTTCTGTTGAGACAGAAATCTCAGATATCAAGATATCTTTATTAAATTTGTATATATCCCGAAACAATTGATTTTGCTGAAGGAAACACGTGAATTTCTTATACAAATTTAATCACCCTCAATTTTGTTTATAAATAGCACTTGTGTCACTTCATTCCTGCTACTAAAAAAAGAACAAATTTTAAATCTTGAAATAAGCCTTAAATTTTGATTCAGGAACTAATTCTTATAGCTTGGTTACCAACTGAAATTTCCGGATTCGATCTCGGCTCGGCTAAATATTAGTCACACCCTTCAATGGTAAAAATGAGCCTCTAAAGCAACTTATCCCACAATGAGCGGCTAGGTGAACCCTAGGGTAATAAAAGGCCGTTGAAGCGTAGTATTGGCTACATTTCCTTCCTTTAATACCGATTGGCCCAGCTGTATCTGCTATATATTAAGGTGAACCAACTCTATAAAAAGGGACCATTATATTAAATTTCATAGATAATCGCAATAATAAACATATTTTTTAAAAGCAATTTTCATTGATACCCAACCAAAGTCGAGGATAACTTGACTAGATTGTACGTTCATTTTAACTAAAACATATGTATATTTAATATATGCAAATTTGCAAAAAAAATATAAATTGTACTGATATTACGTTTTATGTTTAGTTGACTTCCAAGAAAAATACTTATGTTACAAGACACAGTAATACAAAACATATAAAAAACTTAGACTGTAGAGTTTTGAAAACCCTTAGGGACTATTTCTAGCGAGATTACGCCTTGAAAGAACTTTATAGTTTATTTAAGCACTCGAGCTAAAGGAAATGTTTTGTCTGTGTATCGAAAGAAATACAACACAACAAACAAATAGAAAACTAATTAGATCTAATGTTATTTTTCAATTAAAAGTTTTTAGTGAAGTAGCAGTAAAACGCTTTAAAATATTTGCTATTAAAAGTAAGTTTAAGTTCTTCCATAAGGTGACATCAAATTGATAAATGATTTGTGAAAACTTTTACAGTTGTCTGATAAATAATAAGAAGAGTATAACACATAAATTTTATTGCGTTTTTTTCCTCAATTTTTTCGAATAAGTTTCTAACCAATACAGGGCGAGGAAAATTGAATTCTATCAAGAAAAATTTATTGCACTTAGGGTTTTAATGCAAATTTTTGAAACAGAGTGCAAACGAAAATTTGTAATAAAATGTATTCGGTGTTTCAACTAAACAAAAATGATTGACTATAAGCTTTTTATAAAAAAATTGAACCGACTTTTAAATGTGCGCTAAAAAGTGAAATATAATTATAAATTTTTATATGAAATTGAAATTTTTGAAGTTGGCGTCAAGCTAATGCCTGACAAAATGTGATTCGCATATACAGATTAAAAATAGGAAATTTATAATTGCTTTCTTACAATAATTTATATATATTAGTAGTTATATATTTTGTTTAGAAATAATTTCAATTCCATATAATAATTTATAGTTATTTTTTACTTTTTAGTACACTTTTGGAAGCGGGTTCATTTTTTTTTTTTTAAATTTTATTTTTCCAATTTTAGTTTTGAATTCATTATGATATTGATAAATTATTTGAACTAAGTACTAATCGAGATTATTGTAACTCCTAATGACTCCAAAGTATTCATTTTATCCAAAGTTGTTAATCACCCTAAAATGAACCACTAAAAATTATTTAATTCTTAGAATTTGAAAAATACCAGTGAAATTGTGTCAAACAAATCTAAATCTATCTTAAATTTCAAATTAATTTTAAATTCGTAATATACGCCCCAAAACTTTCCAATATCGATATTTAAAGAACTTGAGAAGTAAATTTCTTAGCCCGATATATTTTATACTTCATATCGACTTTGTATACGCCTCAAGAACCCCGCAATATCAGTTTTAGACAAAATCGGAAAATGTAAAATTTTCAGTCCCTCATATTGTATCTTATCAATTTAATAGTTGTAAAAAATTAACTTTATATGCATAATACGCGACCCCGAAAACCCCCAAATACCAAATCTGAAAAAATGCGAACAAGGTAAAATTTTCAACCTACCATATTGGATACGCCATATTGAATTTCAAAAAAATAATTTTTACGTTTTAATCTAATCTAAATCTAAACCCTTTAAAGTCCCTAATACCAATGGTGGATGAAATCTGGAGATTAAAAATTTCTAGACCGTCATATTGCATCTACCATATTAGATTGTCTTAAAATAATTTTATATTCGCTATTTACATCCTCAAAAACGATTCAGTCCTACCTCTGAATAAAATCAAAAAATGTAAAATTTTTAGTCCGCTACATTGGATTCACCATAATGAATCCTGAAAAAATACTTTTAAATTCATAACTTACACCCTCAAGAATCCCCTATATCAGTTTTGGAGAAAATCGAAAAATTAGATAAATTTTTAGTACGCCATATTGAATCCGTCAGATTGAGTTTTTCAAAAAATATTTTAAATCCGTAATTGACACTAACAAAAATCCCCCAACACTGATTTTTAAAAAATCGAGAAATGTAAAAATTTCAATCCGCCATCTTAGATTCGCCATATTTAATTTTTTAAAAAATAATTTCAGATTCATAATATGCGATCCCAAGAACTCCCCCATATCAATTTTGAAAAAAATCGGACAAAATTAATTTTTATCCACCGTATTGAATCCGGCATATTGAATTTTTTAAAAATAATTTTAGATTCGTTATGTGCGACCCAGAAAACTCCCCTAAACCAATTTTGGAAAAAAATCAGACAAAGTTGATTTTTTGTCTACACCAATTTTGGAGAAATTCGGACAAAATTAAATTTTTTGTCCACCATATTGATTTTTTAAAAAATAATTTCAGATTCAACAGGTATCTGTTCGCGGAGTTCTTTTGTATTTCGTCGTTTACTACGATCATGTAATTGTTGGAAATGCTTCCTTGGGCGTCCCGTAGAATTCATGGCCCAGTTATGTACTGGTATTGACGTATTAAGCCATTTCTCGTTTTTTTTTTTCAAAAATCTTTTTTCAATACAGTTAAATGATATCCATCTTTTCTTCAAATCACTATTAAAATGTTTTAAATCGTGACTTAAGGTATGGTACTCGTTTTGGAGACATTTCATCTTTTCGCAAAGCTTATGTTCCATAAATGATACCTTATCTTTAAGTGTGTTGGATGTGCTTTGTTTAAAAAGCATGTATATCGTTTTACGATATACCTCAATAACATTTGATGTAAAATTTGTACCTATAGGAAAAAAATATGTATGTAATAAAAAAATAACCAAAATTATTGCAAAAAAAAACCGTGGAACTCAAAGCGGTTTTTTGAAGCGGTGGAAACATGTGGAAAATGTTTTGATTGTTATGATATGGCTAATGTCTATAGTTTATTATAAAAAAAGAATTATAGCTCGACCTAGCTCGGAACATTTTCAAAAACAGTAATTAGTTAAAAAGAAAAACAAAAAAATAGAAAATTTTCTTGCATATATTTTTAGGTCCATAAGAATACTAAAGAGTCATTATATTTTTAAATAATATATATTAAAATTAAATACATACCTTGTTCTTCAGATTCCATCACAAAAATTTTTTTTTTTTTAATATTTACTTTACAAAATACCAAACACCAAACACAAGTCTAAAAAAATCTATCAAGAATGAATGCGTGCTTATTGAACGAAGCTTAGATTGCAGTTAACTGTGCGAAGCGTAGCTGCATGGAGGGGCCACTTTATCATATTTTTATGATAGTACGGTTACTTAGGTATACAAAAAAAATAATTTCGATGATTACTTGTCTAGTTTGCATTTCTCCTTTTTGTCCGGTTTTTGAGGCCAAATGCTCTTTAGTGAGTCGGTTAAAAAAACAATTTATCCATTAGCAAGTTGCAAATTTCAGAAGAATAATCCAAATTCCGAAAAGTTAGCTCGTTGGGTTATCCCTAATTTTCGAAGTTCTCCCATAATGCTGAAACATGCATAAACAGTTGAAGTTCCTTTATAAATTCCAACACAACAAATATTTTCACTTTGTTGCCGCTGTAATTCAAATTTATCCGCAGCTATCGGAACGTATAGCAAAACAAAATAAATGAAACGATTCATTAAAAACCCAATTAAATCGAGTCATGTTAAGTCAGAAAGAAAACACGATAAAAAACCATGGCATGTTTTGTGTAAATAACTATGTGACACCGAAAAGGGCTCTCAGGATTACAGAGGGTAACTAAACGAAAACATTTTTGGAGTGCAAAAAACTGATGCGCTTTATTTTGCTTAATTAAAATCGCTTTAATTAAACACTACTAAATTGCATTTGTTTGTTCGTCTTTTGCTGTTGCCTGTCTCTTCCATTCTTTCTTTCACCCGCGTTTATTTGGAACCCACAACTAATTTTAGAGTCAAGTTATTCAAAAGTGTTGGGGGAATGGTTAGATACTCACAGAAAATACTCCTGTGACGATTTATATATAATAATAATAATTTGTAATAAACACACAAAGATACCCGTAAATTTAATTAAAATATTAATATTTATTTGTTGAGCGCCAGGTAAAAAATAATCATGAAAAATTATAACTATTCTTTACCTTTACTTTTAAATATTTTCAAATTTTCTATATAGATATAGATATTTTTCTACCTGTAAATTGACTCCTTCCCAGGTGAGTTCAGTAGTTTATAAGATATCAATCAGACAATCAATACACAGAATGATTAAAACACAAAATTTAAATTTTATTTAACAATAAAAAAAAAATGGCACAATATTATTAATTATTACTAGATAGAATTTAATAGTCAATACTTTTATCTTTCATCCAACACTATTTCTAATCAATATTACTTATTAGTTACTTTTCTTTACCATGCATTGACTTTTAACAACCTGGATCACAAATTGGCAACGTTTAATTTCGTAATCGTCTACTAGATGGTAATAACTCCTTCCCAGGTGAGTTCAGTAGTTTATAAGATATCAATCAGACAATCAATACACAGAATGATTAAAACACAAAATTTAAATTTTATTTAACAATAAAAAAAAATGGCACAATATTATTAATTATTACTAGATAGAATTTAATAGTCAATACTTTTATCTTTCATCCAACACTATTTCTAATCAATATTACTTATTAGTTACTTTTCTTTACCATGCATTGACTTTTAACAACCTGGATCACAAATTGGCAACGTTTAATTTCGTAATCGTCTACTAGATGGCTATAGTGCAGTTTTATATGGAAAGCGTCATTTATTTCTTAGAAATAATATTATTTTAAACAAATTATCGTGTGCTGTGTTGTGATACAAGTAGTTATTATAGTTTCACACCTAATATTTATGATGATAAATATTATTATTTTCTAATAGGTTAGTATTGCAAATTATAATTTATAAATTTTATTATTTTAATTTTAAGAATAGTTGGGTTAATACTGGATGTTAATCTTCAATGTCTACGAAAAATTAAAAGTTTCTACTGCCTTACCTAATATAAATACCTTGCTATGTTTTCTTTTATTTGATCCCAATATATTATTAAACAAAATTCCAGAAATTTTATTTATTTTCTTCTTCTTCTTAAAATCCTCCAAATCCCCAAAAATATTTTAATTGTCGTTTCCTATAAAGTAAGGAATTGAAAAAAACATTTTTAAAAGTCTTGTTCAGCTATGTTCTTCTTAGTACAATTCGAATTAATTTTTCTATATTCTTCTTATCACAATATTATCGTATTTATTGTTGTCCGAGAGTTGCACAATTATTTTACAGGACAAAACTTATAAAATTTTACTAATTACTTTAAATATATTATTAAATTCTTTTTAATTGACAACAACAAAAACACATAATCT
>JASJET010000227.1:0-61818 GCA_034092305.1 Diaprepes abbreviatus | reverse complement strand
AATGAATCGAAAATGGAGGATTTTTAGAATACTACTCTAAATAAAATTAATATGCTTGGAGTAATTTTCGTATTTGCCTTAAAAATGGAATACAAGGAGATTACGGCACAAAATACGAAGGAATCATTGAATTTAGACTTTTCGTTCTAATTTGAGCTCAATTTAGACTAAATGGGTCGTTTTTATTAACTTACGCTTCAAAACTCATTTTTTAGGGAAATATGAATAGATCTCGAAGATTAGTAGTATTATTTTGCATGAACTCTTGCATTTTTGATACTTCTTTATACGTTGTCTTGGAAAACTCAATATACTTACATTTCTTGGTTTTTGTAGTAGAATTACAAGATTGTGAACTGAGATCAGAGATAGAGAGCTCAAAATGGACCATTTGGGTTAATTTACATCCCGAAATTTATTTTTCAAGGAAATACAAAAGAAACTATAAGATTATTATTATTTTTTTCTATAATATTTAATTAATCCTGCATTTTCAAGAAACGCAAGTATATTTAGTTTTCCAATACAACGTATTAAAGAAGTATGAAAAAGGTAAGATTTCATGCAAAAAAATTCTATTTATCTTAGAGATCTATTTATATTTCCCTAAAAAATGGCTTTTGGAGCTTAAGATAAAAAGAACGACCCATTTAGTCAATAGTTTAGGGTAAATTAAGCTCAAATTGGAACAAAAAGTCTAAATTCTATGATTTCATCGTATATTGTATCGTAATCTCCTTGTAATCCATTTTTAAGGGAAATACGAAAATATCTCCAAGAATATTTGATTTATTAAGAGTAGTATTCTAAAAAATCCCCATTTTCGATTCTTTCGTTATAACATCACTAGGAAAATATGGAAATACGAAATAATCATTGAATTTAGCCGTTTGGCTCAAATTTAAACTTAACTTACTAGCATTTCTTGGATTTTATATGAGAAGTACAAGATTCCAAACTTAGATTGGGGAATGAAATTCGAAAATTGGCTAATTGTGATAATTTACATCCGGAAACTAATTTTTCAGGAAAATACGGAAAGATCTCTGTAATTACAGGTCTAATTTTGTAAAATAATTTACGAAATAATAATTGAATTTAGATGTTTGGCTCTAATTTAAACTCCACTTACTAGCAATTCTTGGATTTTTATGAGAAGTAAAAGATTGCAAACTTAGATTGGAGAATTAAAGCCGAAAATGGGCCATGTGTGATAATTTACATCCGGAAACTTATTTTTCAGGGAAATACTAAAAGATCTCTAAAACCACTGGAAATATCGATTGTGCAAGATTCTTAAATTTCTTATAAAACTAAACCAATAATCTCCGAGATAATATCGTATTTTCGTGAAAAATAAATTTTGGGAAGTTGATTTACATAAATGGTCCATTTTTGATTTTCTGCCTATAATCTAAGTTCAGAATCTTGCACTTCTACTTCAAAATCCAAGAAATGTATGGAAAATAAGTTCAAATTAGAATCAAATACGTGAATTCAATGATTATTTCCAATTCTGAGCTGTAATTGCCTTTGTTTTCCTAGAAAGATTATTACAGAAGTATCGAAAATGCAGAATTCTCAAATATTTTAGAAAATTAAAATAATTATCTTAAAGATCTTTCCGTATTTCCCTGAAAAATATGTCTCGGAATGGTAGTTACCACAAATGGCACTTTTTGACTTTCTGTCTATAATCTAAGTTCAGGATTTAGTACTTCTACTATGAAAACCAAGAATGGAGCTTAATTCTTTCGAAATAATCATAAATCACCTAAATTCGATGATTTTCTCGTATTTCCTTATTTTAATGGAGAAGTTGTTATAACTTTTGTTACAAAAGAATCGAAAATGCAGGTTTTTTAATATGTTACCCTAAATAAAACTTGTTATCTCTGAAATATATTCGTATTTCCCTTAAAAATGGATAAAAATGAGATTACAGCACAGAATATGAAGAAATCATTGAATATAGACATTTTGTTCTAATTTGGATACAATTTACTTTAGATTAGAGATTGAAAGTCCAAAATAGGTCGTTTTTACTAACTTACGTTCTAAAACCCATTTCTCATTGAAATATGAATAGATCTCTAATATTGAGAGCATGATTTTGTATATTATTCAAAAGCCTTGCAGTTTTGATACTTCTTTATAAGTTCTCTTGGAAAATAAGGAAATTACAACTCTAAATACGGAAAAAATCATTGAATTTAAAGTTTTTGTTCTTATTTCGACTAAATTAGGTCGCATTTCTTGGTCTTTGTATTAGAACTTCAAGATTCTGAACTTAGATTGTAGACTGAATGACAAAAATGGGGCATTTGTATTAATTTACTTTCCGAAACCTATTTCGCAGAGGAATACGAGAAGATTTCTAAGATTATCTGTTTTATTTGGTATAATATTAAAAAATCCTGCCTTTTCGATATTTCGATAATAACTTTTTCTTCCTTTTCGATATTTCTATAATAACTTTTCTAGGAGAACAAAAGAATTACAGCACAAAATACGAAATAATCACTAAATTTAGCAGTTTTGTGCTAATTTGGACTAAATTTACTTGCATTTCTTGGTTTTTGTGGAAGAAGAACAGGGTTCTGAACTTTAGACTAAAGTCGGAAAGTCCAAAATGGGCCGTTTGTGTCAATATCAATCCCGAAATTAACTATTCAAGGAAATACGAAACGATCTCTAAGATTATTGGTATTATTTTGAATATTATTTAAATATTCTACATTTTCGATACTCCTATACCAGCTTTTCTAGAAAAACAAGATGATTAATCACAAAATACGAAATAATCAGTGAAGTCATACATTTTGTTCTAATTTGGAATCAATGTACATGGATTTCTTGGATTTTGTAGGAGAACTACAAGACGTTATACATAGATTAGAGACTGAAAGTCAATAATGGGGCCATTTCTATTGTTTTTAAAAAAATGTAACATGTTAATATCAGTTAGAATTCTAATTTAACTTTTGTGAATCGTAACATTGCATCCTTCCTTAAACCGGGAGATGTAAAGTATTGTGCGAGATCTAATTTTATATGTTTAGCGACACATTTCGAAAATCTTCAAAGAAATCTGTTAATATGAGAACATCAGGAAGTAAATAAATTTTTGTATAATCCATTAAAATTTGACATATTAAGATTGCTGCGTTTTCGACACTTCTATTCTAACTTTCTTTGAAAGACAATATATTTATATCACAAAATCCGAATTAATCAATGAAATCACACATTTTGTCCTTATTTGAAATCAAATTACAGGATATCTTGCTTTTTGTAGTAAAAGTACAAGATTTTTAATAGAGATTAGAGATTGAAAGACAAAATTGGGCCGTTTTTGTTAATTTACTTTTCAAAAACCATTTTTCGGGGAAATACGAAAAGATCTCGAATATGATTTGTATTATTTTATGTAATATTTAAAAATTTTGTATTTTTAATACTCCTGTTTTAACTTCACTAGGAAAACAACGACATTACAACAAAAAAATAAGAAATAATCATTGAATTTAAAATTTGTATTCTTATTTCATCTTAAGTAGGCGACATTTCTTGGTTTCTGTATTAGAATAAAAAGATTCTTAACTTTGATTATAGACACAAAGGTAAAAATGGACCGTTTGTAATTATATACTTCAAGAAATGCATTATTTTGGGAGATTTTGGAAATCTCCAAAAATCCTAGTAGTCACTTGGCCACCTTGCGTGGGAAAAAAATTTCGACGTTCGGGATATAATAGAAAATTAAAACTTTCAATGGTTTTCGTCGTTGTGATAAAGAAATTTATTAGAAATTATAAAAATTAAACCCACAAACTAGAAGTACAAAAAATTAAATAAATTAAACAAATTAAACAAATTAAATAAATTAAATAAATTAAATAAATTAAATAAATTAAATAAATTAAATAAATTAAATAAATTAAATAAATTAAATAAATTAAATAAATTAAATAAATTAAATAAATTAAATAAATTAAATAAATTAAATAAATTAAATAAATTAAATAAATTAAATAAATTAAATAAATTAAATAAATTAAATAAATTAAATAAATTAAATAAATTAAATAAATTAAATAAATTAAATAAATTAAATAAATTAAATAAATTAAATAAATTAAATAAATTAAATAAATTAAATAAATTAAATAAATTAAATAAATTAAATAAATTAAATAAATTAAATAAATTAAATAAATTAAATAAATTAAATAAATTAAATAAATTAAATAAATTAAATAAATTAAATAAATTAAATAAATTAAATAAATTAAATAAATTAAATAAATTAAATAAATTAAATAAATTAAATAAATTAAATAAATTAAATAAATTAAATAAATTAAATAAATTAAATAAATTAAATAAATTAAATAAATTAAATAAATTAAATAAATTAAATAAATTAAATAAATTATATAAATTAAATAAATTAAATAAATTAAATAAATTAAATAAATTAAATAAATTAAATAAATTAAATAAATTAAATAAATTAAATAAATTAAATAAATTAAATAAATTAAATAAATTAAATAAATTAAATAAATTAAATAAATTAAATAAATTAAATAAATTAAATAAATTAAATAAAGTAAATAAACTAAATAAATTAAATAAATTAAATAAATTAAATAAATTAAATAAATTAAATAAATTAAATAAATTAAATAAATTAAATAAATTAAATAAATTAAATAAATTAAATAAATTAAATAAATTAAATAAATTAAATAAATTAAATAAATTAAATAAATTAAATAAATTAAATAAATTAAATAAATTAAATAAATTAAATAAATTAAATAAATTAAATAAATTAAATAAATTAAATAAATTAAATAAATTAAATAAATTAAATAAATTAAATAAATTAAATAAATTAAATAAATTAAATAAATTAAATAAATTAAATAAATTAAATAAATTAAATAAATTAAATAAATTAAATAAATTAAATAAATTAAGTAAATTAAATAAATTAAGTAAATTAAATAAATTAAGTAAATTAAGTAAATTAAGTAAATTAAGTAAATTAAGTAAATTAAATAAATTAACTAAATTAAGTAAATTAAATAAATTAAATAAATTAAGTAAATTAAATAAATTAAATAAATTAAATAAATTAAATAAATTAAATAAATTAAATAAATTAAATAAATTAAATAAATTAAATAAATTAAATAAATTAAATAAATTAAATAAATTAAATAAATTAAATAAAATTAAATAAATTAAATAAATTAAATAAATTAAATAAATTAAATAAATTAAGTAAATTAAGTAAATTAAATAAATTAAATAAATTAAAACAATTAAATGAATTAAATAAATTAAATAAATTAAATAAATTAAATAAATTAAATAAATTAAATAAATTAAATAAATTAAATAAATTAAATAAATTAAATAAATTAAATAAATTAAATAAATTAAATAAATTAAATAAATTAAATAAATTAAATAAATTAAATAAATTAAATAAATTAAATAAATTAAATAAATTAAATAAATTAAATAAATTAAATAAATTAAATAAATTAAATAAATTAAATAAATTAAATAAATTAAATAAATTAAATAAATTAAATAAATTAAATAAATTAAATAAATTAAATAAATTAAATAAATTAAATAAATTAAATAAATTAAATAAATTAAATAAATTAAATAAATTAAATAAATTAAATAAATTAAATAAATTAAATAAATTAAATAAATTAAATAAAGTAAATAAACTAAATAAATTAAATAAATTAAATAAATTAAATAAATTAAATAAATTAAATAAATTAAATAAATTAAATAAATTAAATAAATTAAATAAATTAAATAAATTAAATAAATTAAATAAATTAAATAAATTAAATAAATTAAATAAATTAAATAAATTAAATAAATTAAATAAATTAAATAAATTAAATAAATTAAATAAATTAAATAAATTAAATAAATTAAATAAATTAAATAAATTAAATAAATTAAATAAATTAAATAAATTAAATAAATTAAATAAATTAAATAAATTAAATAAATTAAATAAATTAAATAAATTAAATAAATTAAATAAATTAAATAAATTAAATAAATTAAATAAATTAAATAAATTAAATAAATTAAATAAATTAAATAAATTAAATAAATTAAATAAATTAAATAAATTAAATAAATTAAATAAATTAAATAAATTAAATAAATTAAATAAATTAAATAAATTAAATAAATTAAATAAATTAAATAAATTAAATAAATTAAATAAATTAAATAAATTAAATAAATTAAATAAAGTAAATAAACTAAATAAATTAAATAAATTAAATAAATTAAATAAATTAAATAAATTAAATAAATTAAATAAATTAAATAAATTAAATAAATTAAATAAATTAAATAAATTAAGTAAATTAAATAAATTAAGTAAATTAAATAAATTAAGTAAATTAAGTAAATTAAGTAAATTAAGTAAATTAAGTAAATTAAGTAAATTAAGTAAATTAAATAAATTAACTAAATTAAGTAAATTAAATAAATTAAATAAATTAAGTAAATTAAATAAATTAAATAAATTAAATAAATTAAATAAATTAAATAAATTAAATAAATTAAATAAATTAAATAAATTAAATAAATTAAATAAATTAAATAAATTAAATAAATTAAATAAATTAAATAAATTAAATAAAATTAAATAAATTAAATAAATTAAATAAATTAAATAAATTAAGTAAATTAAGTAAATTAAATAAATTAAATAAATTAAATAAATTAAATGAATTAAATAAATTAAATAAATTAAATAAATTAAATAAATTAAATGAATTAAATAAATTAAATAAATTAAATGAATTAAATAAATTAAATAAATTAAATGAATTAAATAAATTAAATAAATTAAATAAATTAAATAAATTAAAGAAATTAAAGAAATTAAAGAAATTAAAGAAATTAAAGAAATTAAAGAAATTAAATAAATTAAATAAATTAAAGAAATTAAAGAAATTAAATAAATTAAAGAAATTAAAGAAATTAAATAAATTAAAGAAATTAAATAAATTAAAGAAATTAAATAAATTAAATAAATTAAAGAAATTAAAGAAATTAAATAAATTAAAGAAATTAAATAAATTAAATAAATTAAATAAATTAAATAAATTAAATAAATTAAATAAATTAAATAAATTAAATAAATTAAATAAATTAAATAAATTAAATAAATTAAATAAATTAAATAAATTAAATAAATTAAATAAATTAAATAAATTAAATAAATTAAATAAATTAAATAAATTAAATAAATTAAATAAATTAAATAAATTAAATAAATTAAATAAATTAAATAAATTAAATAAATTAAATAAATTAAATAAATTAAATAAATTAAATAAATTAAATAAATTAAATAAATTAAATAAATTAAATAAATTAAATAAATTAAATAAATTAAATAAATTAAATAAATTAAATAAATTAAATAAATTAAATAAATTAAATAAATTAAATAAATTAAATAAATTAAATAAATTAAATAAATTAAATAAATTAAATAAATTAAATAAATTAAATAAATTAAATAAATTAAATAAATTAAATAAATTAAATAAATTAAATAAATTAAATTAATTAAATAAATTAAATTAATTAAATAAATTAAATAAATTAAATAAATTAAATAAATTAAATAAATTAAATAAATTAAATAAATTAAATAAATTAAATAAATTAAATAAATTAAATAAATTAAATAAATTAAATAAATTAAATAAATTAAATAAATTAAATAAATTAAATAAATTAAATAAATTAAATAAATTAAATAAATTAAATAAATTAAATAAATTAAATAAATTAAATAAATTAAATAAATTAAATAAATTAAATAAATTAAATGAATTAAATAAATTAAATAAATTAAATAAATTAAATAAATTAAATAAATTAAATAAATTAAATAAATTAAATAAATTAAATAAATTAAATAAATTAAATAAATTAAATGAATTAAATAAATTAAATCAATTAAATGAATTAAATAAATTAAATCAATTAAATGAATTAAATAAATTAAATCAATTAAATGAATTAAATAAATTAAATCAATTAAATGAATTATATAAATTAAATCAATTAAATGAATTAAATAAATTAAATCAATTAAATGAATTAAATAAATTAAATCAATTAAATGAATTAAATAAATTAAATCAATTAAATGAATTAAATAAATTAAATCAATTAAATGAATTAAATAAATTAAATCAATTAAATGAATTAAATAAATTAAATCAATTAAATGAATTAAATAAATTAAATCAATTAAATGAATTAAATAAATTAAATCAATTAAATGAATTAAATAAATTAAATCAATTAAATGAATTAAATAAATTAAATAAATTAAATGAATTAAATAAATTAAATAAATTAAATGAATTAAATAAATTAAATAAATTAAGTAAATTAAGTAAATTAAGTAAATTAAGTAAATTAAGTAAATTAAGTAAATTAAATAAATTAAATAAATTAAGTAAATTAAGTAAATTAAATAAATTAAATAAATTAAATAAATTAAATGAATTAAATAAATTAAATAAATTAAATGAATTAAATGAATTAAATAAATTAAATGAATTAAATGAATTAAATAAATTAAATGAATTAAATAAATTAAATAAATTAAATAAATTAAATAAATTAAATAAATTAAATAAATTAAATAAATTAAATAAATTAAATAAATTAAATAAATTAAATAAATTAAATAAATTAAATAAATTAAATAAATTAAATAAATTAAATAAATTAAATAAATTAAATAAATTAAATAAATTAAATAAATTAAATAAATTAAATAAATTAAATAAATTAAATAAATTAAATAAATTAAATAAATTAAATAAATTAAATAAATTAAATAAATTAAATAAATTAAATAAATTAAATAAATTAAATAAATTAAATAAATTAAATAAATTAAATAAATTAAATAAATTAAATAAATTAAATAAATTAAATAAATTAAATAAATTAAATAAATTAAATAAATTAAATAAATTAAATAAATTAAATAAATTAAATAAATTAAATAAATTAAATAAATTAAATAAATTAAATAAATTAAATAAATTAAATATTTTAAATAAATTAAATAAATTAAAAACATTAAATAAATTTATTTAATTTAATTTATTTAATTTATTTAATTTATTTAATTTATTTAATTTATTTAATTTATTTAATTTATTTAATTTATTTAATTTATTTAATTTATTTAATTTATTTAATTTATTTAATTTATTTAATTTATTTAATTTATTTAATTTATTTAATTTATTTAATTTATTTAATTTATTTAATTTATTTAATTTATTTAATTTATTTAATTTATTTAATTTACTTAATTTATTTAATTTATTTAATTTATTTAATTTATTTAATTTATTTAATTTATTTAATTTATTTAATTTATTTAATTTATTTAATTTATTTAATTTATTTAATTTATTTAATTTATTTAATTTATTTAATTTATTTAATTTATTTAATTTATTTAATTTATTTAATTTATTTAATTTATTTAATTTATTTAATTTATTTAATTTATTTAATTTATTTAATTTATTTAATTTATTTAATTTATTTAATTTATTTAATTTATTTAATTTATTTAATTTATTTAATTTATTTAATTTATTTAATTTATTTAATTTATTTAATTTATTTAATTTATTTAATTTATTTAATTTATTTATTTTATTTATTTTATTTAATTTATTTAATTTATTTAATTTATTTAATTTATTTAATTTATTTAATTTATTTAATTTATTTAATTTATTTAATTTATTTAATTTATTTAATTTATTTAATTTATTTAATTTATTTAATTTATTTAATTTATTTAATTTATTTAATTTATTTAATTTATTTAATTTATTTAATTTATTTAATTTATTTAATTTATTTAATTTATTTAATTTATTTAATTTATTTAATTTATTTAATTTATTTAATTTATTTAATTTATTTAATTTATTTAATTTATTTAATTTATTTAATTTATTTAATTTATTTAATTTATTTAATTTATTTAATTTATTTAATTTATTTAATTTATTTAATTTATTTAATTTATTTAATTTATTTAATTTATTTAATTTATTTAATTTATTTAATTTATTTAATTTATTTAATTTATTTAATTTATTTAATTTATTTAATTTATTTAATTTATTTAATTTATTTAATTTATTTAATTTATTTAATTTATTTAATTTATTTAATTTATTTAATTTATTTAATTTATTTAATTTATTTAATTTATTTAATTTATTTAATTTATTTAATTTATTTAATTTATTTAATTTATTTAATTTATTTAATTTATTTAATTTATTTAATTTATTTAATTTATTTAATTTATTTAATTTATTTAATTTATTTAATTTTTTTAATTTATTTAATTTATTTAATTTATTTAATTTATTTAATTTATTTAATTTATTTAATTTATTTAATTTATTTAATTTATTTAATTTATTTAATTTATTTAATTTATTTAATTTATTTAATTTATTTAATTTATTTAATTTATTTAATTTATTTAATTTATTTATTTTATTTAATTTATTTAATTTATTTAATTTATTTAATTTATTTAATTTATTTAATTTATTTAATTTATTTAATTTATTTAATTTATTTAATTTATTTAATTTATTTAATTTATTTAATTTATTTAATTTATTTAATTTATTTAATTTATTTAATTTATTTAATTTATTTAATTTATTTAATTTATTTAATTTATTTAATTTATTTAATTTATTTAATTTATTTAATTTATTTAATTTATTTAATTTATTTAATTTATTTAATTTATTTAATTTATTTAATTTATTTAATTTATTTAATTTATTTAATTTATTTAATTTATTTAATTTATTTAATTTATTTAATTTATTTAATTTATTTAATTTATTTAATTTATTTAATTTATTTAATTTATTTAATTTATTTAATTTATTTAATTTATTTAATTTATTTAATTTATTTAATTTATTTAATTTATTTAATTTATTTAATTTATTTAATTTATTTAATTTATTTAATTTATTTAATTTATTTAATTTATTTAATTTATTTAATTTATTTAATTTATTTAATTTATTTAATTTATTTAATTTATTTAATTTATTTAATTTATTTAATTTATTTAATTTATTTAATTTATTTAATTTATTTAATTTATTTAAAATGTTGGAAGGATTGCCGTGTTTCTTGGCGCGCCGGTCGGAACCTACCTAGAGGACCCTCCATATCAATTCCTTGAATATTGAAAATTACCCGCCTCATTGGACACGGACATTAAATTAAATAAAGGATTAGACGTTTTTAGAAGGATATCTTTGTTAAAAACTGTACAGAAATATAATTTTTTTAAATGGAAATATTATTCATCCATGGGATGGTAATATAGATAGCGAGTATCTACTGAAAATGAAGAATTTATAAGTATCCTATGAAATTAAGAAAATAATCTTAGACATATTCTCGTTCTTCTCTGCATCAATCAGTTTTGTTGAGTAAATTAGCAAAATTAGCCTACTTTCGTCTTTCTGTGTCTAATCTAGTTCCAGAATCTAGTACTTTTCTTACAAAATCCAAGCCACCCCACACGCGGAGTTCCCGACCAGTAATTAATTTCATGTACTAGCTTTTTTATATCACCCTGTATAACAACACCTTGTTACACACATAACACATACTTACAGTTCCGCAATAAATCTAACTGACAATTTAGACCTTAATTTGATACACACATTGAATAATAATTACCATTATTTGTAAATTAATATATAGCCTGAGGGTGTTCTAGAAGTCAAATCTTACACTACTTTCGGAGAAAGTCAAAAATGTGCCGAGATTTACAAAACTTCCCAAAAAAGAACATTTCTTGAAGTATATTAATACAAACGGTCCATTTTTGACTTTCTGTCTATAATCTAAGATCAGACACTTGTAATTCTAATATTAAAACCAAGAAGGGCCATATAGTTTAGAAGAAATACGAACAAAAATTTTAAATTCAATGATTATTTCTTTCTTATTGTTGCAATTTCTTTGTTTTCCTAGTAAAGTTAGAAGAGGAGTATCAAAAATTCATGACTTTTAAATATTATATGAAATAAAAGTAAATAGATGTTGGAAAAATTGCCGTGTTTCTTGGCGCACCGGTCAGAACCTACGTAGAAGACCCTCCATATCAACCCGTTGGATATTGAATATCACCCGCCTCATTGGACACGGACATTAAACTAAATAAAGGATTGGACGTTTTTAGAAGGATATTTTTGTTAAAAACTGTACAGAAATGCAATTTTTTTTAATGGAAATATTATACATCCATGGGATGGGAATATAGATAGCGAATATCTACTGAAAATGAAGAATTTATAAATATCTTATACAATTAAACCAATAATTTTAGACATATTCTCTAATTCTCTGAATCAATCAGTTTCGGGGAGTAAATTAACAAAATTAGCCTATTTTCGTCTTTCCGTCTCTAATCTAATTCCAGAGTCTTGTACTTCTCTTACAAAACACAAGTAATGCAAATGAACTGAATCAACATTTGAACGAAATTTTTGAATTCATAGAATATTTTCCATCTTGTACTGTAATTCCCTTGTTTTCCCAAAAAAGTTAGTAAGAAGTATTGATAATGAAGGATTCTAAATTATTTTGCAAAATTAGACCAGGAATTTTAGAGATCTTTCCGTATTTCCCTGAAAAATAAGTTTCCGGGTGTAAATTATTACAAATAGCCCATTTTCGGATCTCCTTCTCCAATCTAAGTTTGGAATCTTGTACTTCTCATATAAAATCCAAGAAATGCTGGTAAGTTGAGTTTAAATTAGAGCCAAACATCTAAATTCAAAGGATATTTCGAATTTCCATATTTTCCTAGAGATATTATAACGAATGAATCGAAAATGGAGGATTTTTAGAATACTACTCTAAATAAAATTAATATGCTTGGAGTAATTTTCGTATTTGCCTTAAAAATGGAATACAAGGAGATTACGGCACAAAATACGAAGGAATCATTGAATTTAGACTTTTCGTTCTAATTTGAGCTCAATTTAGACTAAATGGGTCGTTTTTATTAACTTACGCTTCAAAACTCATTTTTTAGGGAAATATGAATAGATCTCGAAGATTAGTAGTATTATTTTGCATGAACTCTTGCATTTTTGATACTTCTTTATACGTTGTCTTGGAAAACTCAATATACTTACATTTCTTGGTTTTTGTAGTAGAATTACAAGATTGTGAACTGAGATCAGAGATAGAGAGCTCAAAATGGACCATTTGGGTTAATTTACATCCCGAAATTTATTTTTCAAGGAAATACAAAAGGAACTATAAGATTATTATTATTTTTTTCTATAATATTTAATTAATCCTGCATTTTCAAGAAACGCAAGTATATTTAGTTTTCCAATACAACGTATTAAAGAAGTATGAAAAATGTAAGATTTCATGCAATAAAATTCTATTTATCTTAGAGATCTATTTATATTTCCCTAAAAAATGGCTTTTGGAGCGTAAGATAAAAAGAACGACCCATTTAGTCAATAGTTTAGGGTAAATTAAGCTCAAATTGGAACAAAAAGTCTAAATTCTATGATTTCATCGTATATTGTATCGTAATCTCCTTGTAATCCATTTTTAAGGGAAATACGAAAATATCTCCAAGAATATTTGATTTATTAAGAGTAGTATTCTAAAAAATCCCCATTTTCGATTCTTTCGTTATAACATCACTAGGAAAATATGGAAATACGAAATAATCATTGAATTTAGCCGTTTGGCTCAAATTTAAACTTAACTTACTAGCATTTCTTGGATTTTATATGAGAAGTACAAGATTCCAAACTTAGATTGGGGAATGAAATTCGAAAATTGGCTAATTGTGATAATTTACATCCGGAAACTAATTTTTCAGGAAAATACGGAAAGATCTCTGTAATTACAGGTCTAATTTTGTAAAATAATTTACGAAATAATAATTGAATTTAGATGTTTGGCTCTAATTTAAACTCCACTTACTAGCAATTCTTGGATTTTTATGAGAAGTAAAAGATTGCAAACTTAGATTGGAGAATTAAAGCCGAAAATGGGCCATGTGTGATAATTTACATCCGGAAACTTATTTTTCAGGGAAATACTAAAAGATCTCTAAAACCACTGGAAATATCGATTGTTCAAGATTCTTAAATTTCTTATAAAACTAAACCAATAATCTCCGAGATAATATCGTATTTTCGTGAAAAATAAATTTTGGGAAGTTGATTTACATAAATGGTCCATTTTTGATTTTCTGCCTATAATCTAAGTTCAGAATCTTGCACTTCTACTTCAAAATCCAAGAAATGTATGGAAAATAAGTTCAAATTAGAATCAAATACGTGAATTCAATGATTATTTCCAATTCTGAGCTGTAATTGCCTTTGTATTCCTAGAAAGATTATTACAGGAGTATCGAAAATGCAGAATTCTCAAATATTTTAGAAAATTAAAATAATTATCTTAAAGATCTTTCCGTATTTCCCTGAAAAATATGTCTCGGAATGGTAGTTACCACAAATGGCACTTTTTGACTTTCTGTCTATAATCTAAGTTCAGGATTTAGTACTTCTACTATGAAAACCAAGAATGGAGCTTAATTCTTTCGAAATAATCATAAATCACCTAAATTCGATGATTTTCTCGTATTTCCTTATTTTAATGGAGAAGTTGTTATAACTTTTGTTACAAAAGAATCGAAAATGCAGGTTTTTTAATATGTTACCCTAAATAAAACTTGTTATCTCTGAAATATATTCGTATTTCCCTTAAAAATGGATAAAAATGAGATTACAGCACAGAATATGAAGAAATCATTGAATATAGACATTTTGTTCTAATTTGGATACAATTTACTTTAGATTAGAGATTGAAAGTCCAAAATAGGTCGTTTTTACTAACTTACGTTCTAAAACCCATTTCTCATTGAAATATGAATAGATCTCTAATATTGAGAGCATGATTTTGTATATTATTCAAAAGCCTTGCAGTTTTGATACTTCTTTATAAGTTCTCTTGGAAAATAAGGAAATTACAACTCTAAATACGGAAAAAATCATTGAATTTAAAGTTTTTGTTCTTATTTCGACTAAATTAGGTCGCATTTCTTGGTCTTTGTATTAGAACTTCAAGATTCTGAACTTAGATTGTAGACTGAATGACAAAAATGGGCCATTTGTATTAATTTACTTTCCGAAACCTATTTCGCAGAGGAATACGAGAAGATTTCTAAGATTATCTGTTTTATTCGGTATAATATTAAAAAATCCTGCCTTTTCGATATTTCGATAATAACTTTTTCTTCCTTTTCGATATTTCTATAATAACTTTTCTAGGAGAACAAAAGAATTACAGCACAAAATACGAAATAATCACTAAATTTAGCAGTTTTGTGCTAATTTGGACTAAATTTACTTGCATTTCTTGGTTTTTGTGGAAGAAGAACAGGGTTCTGAACTTTAGACTAAAGTCGGAAAGTCCAAAATGGGCCGTTTGTGTCAATATCAATCCCGAAATTAACTATTCAAGGAAATACGAAACGATCTCTAAGATTATTGGTATTATTTTGTATATTATTTAAATATTCTACATTTTCGATACTCCTATACCAGCTTTTCTAGAAAAACAAGATGATTAATCACAAAATACGAAATAATCAGTGAAGTCATACATTTTGTTCTAATTTGGAATCAATGTACATGGATTTCTTGGATTTTGTAGGAGAACTACAAGACGTTATACATAGATTAGAGACTGAAAGTCAATAATGGGGCCATTTCTATTGTTTTTAAAAAAATGTAACATGTTAATATCAGTTAGAATTCTAATTTAACTTTTGTGAATCGTAACATTGCATCCTTCCTTAAACCGGGAGATGTAAAGTATTGTGCGAGATCTAATTTTATATGTTTAGCGACACATTTCGAAAATCTTCAAAGAAATCTGTTAATATGAGAACATCAGGAAGTAAATAAATTTTTGTATAATCCATTAAAATTTGACATATTAAGATTGCTGCGTTTTCGACACTTCTATTCTAACTTTCTTTGAAAGACAATATATTTATATCACAAAATCCGAATTAATCAATGAAATCACACATTTTGTCCTTATTTGAAATCAAATTACAGGATATCTTGCTTTTTGTAGTAAAAGTACAAGATTTTTAATAGAGATTAGAGATTGAAAGACAAAATTGGGCCGTTTTTGTTAATTTACTTTTCAAAAACCATTTTTCGGGGAAATACGAAAAGATCTCGAATATGATTTGTATTATTTTATGTAATATTTAAAAATTTTGTATTTTTAATACTCCTGTTTTAACTTCACTAGGAAAACAACGACATTACAACAAAAAAATAAGAAATAATCATTGAATTTAAAATTTGTATTCTTATTTCATCTTAAGTAGGCGACATTTCTTGGTTTCTGTATTAGAATAAAAAGATTCTTAACTTTGATTATAGACACAAAGGTAAAAATGGACCGTTTGTAATTATATACTTCAAGAAATGCATTATTTTGGGAGATTTTGGAAATCTCCAAAAATCCTAGTAGTCACTTGGCCACCTTGCGTGGGAAAAAAATTTCGACGTTCGGGATATAATAGAAAATTAAAACTTTCAATGGTTTTCGTCGTTGTGATAAAGAAATTTATTAGAAATTATAAAAATTAAACCAACAAACTAGAAGTACAATAAATTAAATAAATTAAACAAATTAAATAAATTAAATAAATTAAATAAATTAAATAAATTAAATAAATTAAATAAATTAAATAAATTAAATAAATTAAATAAATTAAATAAATTAAATAAATTAAATAAATTAAATAAATTAAATAAATTAAATAAATTAAATAAATTAAATAAATTAAATAAATTAAATAAATTAAATAAATTAAATAAATTAAATAAATTAAATAAATTAAATAAATTAAATAAATTAAATAAATTAAATAAATTAAATAAATTAAATAAATTAAATAAATTAAATAAATTAAATAAATTAAATAAATTAAATAAATTAAATAAATTAAATAAATTAAATAAATTAAATAAATTAAATAAATTAAATAAATTAAATAAATTAAATAAATTAAATAAATTAAATAAATTAAATAAATTAAATAAATTAAATAAATTAAATAAATTAAATAAATTAAATAAATTAAATAAATTAAATAAATTAAATAAATTAAATAAATTAAATTAAATAAATTAAATAAATTAAATAAATTAAATAAATTAAATAAATTAAATAAATTAAATAAATTAAACAAATTAAACAAATTAAATAAATTAAACAAATTAAATAAATTAAATAAATTAAATAAATTAAATAAATTAAATAAATTAAATAAATTAAATAAATTAAATAAATTAAATAAATTAAATAAATTAAATAAATTAAATAAATTAAATAAATTAAATAAATTAAATAAATTAAATAAATTAAATAAATTAAATAAATTAAATAAATTAAATAAATTAAATAAATTAAATAAATTAAATAAATTAAATAAATTAAATAAATTAAATAAATTAAATAAATTAAATAAATTAAATAAATTAAATAAATTAAATAAATTAAATAAATTAAATAAATTAAATAAATTAAATAAATTAAATAAATTAAATAAATTAAATAAATTAAATAAATTAAATAAATTAAATAAATTAAATAAATTAAATAAATTAAATAAATTAAATAAATTAAATAAATTAAATAAATTAAATAAATTAAATAAATTAAATAAATTAAATAAATTAAATAAATTAAATAAATTAAATAAATTAAATAAATTAAATAAATTAAATAAATTAAATAAATTAAATAAATTAAATAAATTAAATAAATTAAATAAATTAAATAAATTAAATAAATTAAATAAATTAAATAAATTAAATAAATTAAATAAATTAAATAAATTAAATAAATTAAATAAATTAAATAAATTAAATAAATTAAATAAATTAAATAAATTAAATAAATTAAATAAATTAAATAAATTAAATAAATTAAATAAATTAAATAAATTAAATAAATTAAATAAATTAAATAAATTAAATAAATTAAATAAATTAAATAAATTAAATAAATTAAATAAATTAAATAAATTAAATAAATTAAATAAATTAAATAAATTAAATAAATTAAATAAATTAAATAAATTAAATAAATTAAATAAAGTAAATAAACTAAATAAATTAACTAAATTAAATAAATTAAGTAAATTAACTAAATTAAGTAAATTAAATAAATTAAAATTAAATAAATTAAATAAATTAAATAAATTAAATAAATTAAATAAATTAAATAAATTAAATAAATTAAATAAATTAAATAAATTAAATAAATTAAATAAATTAAATAAATTAAATAAATTAAATAAATTAACTAAATTAAGTAAATTAACTAAATTAAGTAAATTAAGTAAATTAAGTAAATTAAAGAAATTAAGTAAATTAAAGAAATTAAGTAAATTAAAGAAATTAAGTAAATTAAAGAAATTAAGTAAATTAAAGAAATTAAGTAAATTAAAGAAATTAAGTAAATTAAAGAAATTAAGTAAATTAAAGAAATTAAGTAAATTAAAGAAATTAAGTAAATTAAAGAAATTAAGTAAATTAAAGAAATTAAGTAAATTAAAGAAATTAAGTAAATTAAAGAAATTAAGTAAATTAAAGAAATTAAGTAAATTAAATAAATTAAAAAAATTAAATAAATTAAAAAAATTAAATAAATTAAAAAAATTAAATAAATTAAAAAAATTAAATAAGGTAAAAAAATTAAATAAATTAAAAAAATTAAATAAATTAAAAAAATTAAATAAATTAAAAAAATTAAATAAATTAAAAAAATTAAATAAATTAAAAAAATTAAATAAATTAAAAAAATTAAATAAATTGAAAAAATTAAATAAATTGAAAAAATTAAATAAATTAAAAAAATTAAATAAATTAAATAAATTAAATAAATTAAATAAATTAAATAAATTAAATAAATTAAATAAATTAAATAAATTAAATAAATTAAATAAATTAAATAAATTAAATAAATTAAATAAATTAAATAAATTAAATAAATTAAATAAATTAAATAAATTAAATAAATTAAATAAATTAAATAAATTAAATAAATTAAATAAATTAAATAAATTAAATAAATTAAATAAATTAAATAAATTAAATAAATTAAATAAATTAAATAAATTAAATAAATTAAATAAATTAAATAAATTAAATAAATTAAATAAATTAAATAAATTAAATAAATTAAATAAATTAAATAAATTAAATAAATTAAATAAATTAAATAAATTAAATAAATTAAATAAATTAAATAAATTAAATAAATTAAATAAATTAAATAAATTAACTAAATTAACTAAATTAACTAAATTAACTAAATTAACTAAATTAACTAAATTAACTAAATTAACTAAATTAAGTAAATTAACTAAATTAACTAAATTAAGTAAATTAAGTAAATTAAGTAAATTAAGTAAATTAAGTAAATTAAGTAAATTAAGTAAATTAAGTAAATTAAGTAAATTAAGTAAATTAAGTAAATTAAGTAAATTAAGTAAATTAAGTAAATTAAGTAAATTAAGTAAATTAAGTAAATTAAGTAAATTAAGTAAATTAAGTAAATTAAGTAAATTAAGTAAATTAAGTAAATTAAGTAAATTAAGTAAATTAAGTAAATTAAGTAAATTAAGTAAATTAAGTAAATTAAGTAAATTAAGTAAATTAAGTAAATTAAGTAAATTAAGTAAATTAAGTAAATTAAGTAAATTAAGTAAATTAAGTAAATTAAGTAAATTAAGTAAATTAACTAAATTAAGTAAATTAACTAAATTAAGTAAATTAAGTAAATTAAGTAAATTAAGTAAATTAAGTAAATTAAGTAAATTAAGTAAATTAAATAAATCAAATAAATTAAATAAATTAAATAAATTAAATAAATTAAATAAATTAAATAAATTAAATAAATTAAATAAATTAAATAAATTAAATAAATTAAATAAATTAAATAAATTAAATAAATTAAATGAATTAAATAAATTAAATAAATTAAATAAATTAAAAACATTAAATAAATTTATTTAATTTAATTTATTTAATTTATTTAATTTATTTAATTTATTTAATTTATTTAATTTATTTAATTTATTTAATTTATTTAATTTATTTAATTTATTTAATTTATTTAATTTATTTAATTTATTTAATTTATTTAATTTATTTAATTTATTTAATTTATTTAATTTATTTAATTTATTTAATTTATTTAATTTATTTAATTTATTTAATTTATTTAATTTATTTAATTTATTTAATTTATTTAATTTATTTAATTTATTTAATTTATTTAATTTATTTAATTTATTTAATTTATTTAATTTATTTAATTTATTTAATTTATTTAATTCATTTAATTCATTTAATTTATTTAATTTATTTAATTCATTTAATTCATTTAATTTATTTAATTTATTTAATTCATTTAATTCATTTAATTTATTTAATTCATTTAATTCATTTAATTGATTTAATTGATTTAATTGATTTAATTTATTTAATTTATTTAATTGATTTAATTTATTTAATTTATTTAATTTATTTAATTTATTTAATTTATTTAATTTATTTAATTTATTTAATTTATTTAATTTATTTAATTTATTTAATTTATTTAATTTATTTAATTTATTTAATTTATTTAATTTATTTAATTTATTTAATTTATTTAATTTATTTAATTTATTTAATTTATTTAATTTATTTAATTTATTTAATTTATTTAATTTATTTAATTTATTTAATTTATTTAATTTATTTAATTTATTTAATTTATTTAATTTATTTAATTTATTTAATTTATTTAATTTATTTAATTTATTTAATTTATTTAATTTAATTAATTTATTTAATTTATTTAATTTATTTAATTTAATTAATTTATTTAATTTATTTAATTTAATTAATTTATTTAATTTATTTAATTTATTTAATTTATTTAATTTATTTAATTTATTTAATTTATTTAATTTATTTAATTTATTTAATTTATTTAATTTATTTAATTTATTTAATTTATTTAATTTATTTAATTTATTTAATTTATTTAATTTATTTAATTTATTTAATTTATTTAATTTATTTAATTTATTTAATTTATTTAATTTATTTAATTTATTTAATTTATTTAATTTATTTAATTTATTTAATTTATTTAATTTATTTAATTTATTTAATTTATTTAATTTATTTAATTTATTTAATTTATTTAATTTATTTAATTTATTTAATTTATTTAATTTATTTAATTTATTTAATTTATTTAATTTATTTAATTTATTTAATTTATTTAATTTATTTAATTTATTTAATTTATTTAATTTATTTAATTTATTTAATTTATTTAATTTATTTAATTTATTTAATTTATTTAATTTATTTAATTTATTTAATTTATTTAATTTATTTAATTTATTTAATTTATTTAATTTATTTAATTTATTTAATTTATTTAATTTATTTAATTTATTTAATTTATTTAATTTATTTAATTTATTTAATTTATTTAATTTATTTAATTTATTTAATTTATTTAATTTATTTAATTTATTTAATTTATTTAATTTATTTAATTTATTTAATTTATTTAATTTATTTAATTTATTTAATTTATTTAATTTATTTAATTTATTTAATTTATTTAATTTATTTAATTTATTTAATTTATTTAATTTATTTAATTTATTTAATTTATTTAATTTATTTAATTTATTTAATTTATTTAATTTATTTAATTTATTTAATTTATTTAATTTATTTAATTTATTTAATTTATTTAATTTATTTAATTTATTTAATTTATTTAATTTATTTAATTTATTTAATTTATTTAATTTATTTAATTTATTTAATTTATTTAATTTATTTAATTTATTTAATTTATTTAATTTATTTAATTTATTTAATTTATTTAATTTATTTAATTTATTTAATTTATTTAATTTATTTAATTTATTTAATTTATTTAATTTATTTAATTTATTTAATTTATTTAATTTATTTAATTTATTTAATTTATTTAATTTATTTAATTTATTTAATTTATTTAATTTATTTAATTTATTTAATTTATTTAATTTATTTAATTTATTTAATTTATTTAATTTATTTAATTTATTTAATTTATTTAATTTATTTAATTTATTTAATTTATTTAATTTATTTAATTTATTTAATTTATTTAATTTATTTAATTTATTTAATTTATTTAATTTATTTAATTTATTTAATTTATTTAATTTATTTAATTTATTTAATTTATTTAATTTATTTAATTTATTTAATTTATTTAATTTATTTAATTTATTTAATTTATTTAATTTATTTAATTTATTTAATTTATTTAATTTATTTAATTTATTTAATTTATTTAATTTATTTAATTTATTTAATTTATTTAATTTATTTAATTTATTTAATTTATTTAATTTATTTAATTTATTTAATTTATTTAATTTATTTAATTTATTTAATTTATTTAATTTATTTAATTTATTTAATTTATTTAATTGATTTAATTTATTTAATTTATTTAATTGATTTAATTTATTTAATTTATTTAATTTATTTAATTGATTTAATTTATTTAATTGATTTAATTTATTTAATTGATTTAATTTATTTAACTGATTTAATTTATTTAATTGATTTAATTTATTTAATTGATTTAATTTATTTAATTGATTTAATTTATTTAATTGATTTAATTTATTTAATTGATTTAATTTATTTAATTGATTTAATTTATTTAATTGATTTAATTTATTTAATTGATTTAATTTATTTAATTGATTTAATTTATTTAATTGATTTAATTTATTTAATTCATTTAATTTATTTAATTCATTTAATTTATTTAATTCATTTAATTTATTTAATTCATTTAATTTATTTAATTCATTTAATTTATTTAATTCATTTAATTTATTTAATTCATTTAATTTATTTAATTCATTTAATTTATTTAATTCATTTAATTTATTTAATTCATTTAATTTATTTAATTCATTTAATTTATTTAATTCATTTAATTTATTTAATTCATTTAATTTATTTAATTCATTTAATTTATTTAATTCATTTAATTTATTTAATTCATTTAATTTATTTAATTCATTTAATTTATTTAATTCATTTAATTTATTTAATTCATTTAATTTATTTAATTCATTTAATTTATTTAATTCATTTAATTTATTTAATTCATTTAATTTATTTAATTCATTTAATTTATTTAATTCATTTAATTTATTTAATTCATTTAATTTATTTAATTCATTTAATTTATTTAATTCATTTAATTTATTTAATTCATTTAATTTATTTAATTCATTTAATTTATTTAATTCATTTAATTTATTTAATTCATTTAATTTATTTAATTCATTTAATTTATTTAATTCATTTAATTTATTTAATTCATTTAATTTATTTAATTCATTTAATTTATTTAATTCATTTAATTTATTTAATTCATTTAATTTATTTAATTCATTTAATTTATTTAATTCATTTAATTTATTTAATTCATTTAATTTATTTAATTCATTTAATTTATTTAATTCATTTAATTTATTTAATTCATTTAATTTATTTAATTCATTTAATTTATTTAATTCATTTAATTTATTTAATTCATTTAATTTATTTAATTCATTTAATTTATTTAATTCATTTAATTTATTTAATTCATTTAATTTATTTAATTCATTTAATTTATTTAATTCATTTAATTTATTTAATTCATTTAATTTATTTAATTCATTTAATTTATTTAATTCATTTAATTTATTTAATTCATTTAATTTATTTAATTCATTTAATTTATTTAATTCATTTAATTTATTTAATTCATTTAATTTATTTAATTCATTTAATTTATTTAATTCATTTAATTTATTTAATTCATTTAATTTATTTAATTCATTTAATTTATTTAATTCATTTAATTTATTTAATTCATTTAATTTATTTAATTCATTTAATTTATTTAATTCATTTAATTTATTTAATTCATTTAATTTATTTAATTCATTTAATTTATTTAATTCATTTAATTTATTTAATTCATTTAATTTATTTAATTCATTTAATTTATTTAATTCATTTAATTTATTTAATTCATTTAATTTATTTAATTCATTTAATTTATTTAATTCATTTAATTTATTTAATTCATTTAATTTATTTAATTCATTTAATTTATTTAATTCATTTAATTTATTTAATTCATTTAATTTATTTAATTTATTTAATTTATTTAATTTATTTAATTTATTTAATTTATTTAATTTATTTAATTTATTTAATTTATTTAATTTATTTAATTTATTTAATTTATTTAATTTATTTAATTTATTTAATTTATTTAATTTATTTAATTTATTTAATTTATTTAATTTATTTAATTTATTTAATTCATTTAATTTATTTAATTCATTTAATTTATTTAATTCATTTAATTTATTTAATTCATTTAATTTAATTAATTCATTTAATTTATTTAATTCATTTAATTTATTTAATTCATTTAATTTATTTAATTCATTTAATTTATTTAATTCATTTAATTTATTTAATTCATTTAATTTATTTAATTCATTTATTTATTTAATTCATTTAATTTATTTAATTCATTTAATTTATTTAATTCATTTAATTTATTTAATTCATTTAATTTATTTAATTCATTTAATTTATTTAATTCATTTAATTTATTTAATTCATTTAATTTATTTAATTCATTTAATTTATTTAATTCATTTAATTTATTTAATTCATTTAATTTATTTAATTCATTTAATTTATTTAATTCATTTAATTTATTTAATTCATTTAATTTATTTAATTCATTTAATTTATTTAATTCATTTAATTTATTTAATTCATTTAATTTATTTAATTCATTTAATTTATTTAATTCATTTAATTTATTTAATTCATTTAATTTATTTAATTCATTTAATTTATTTAATTCATTTAATTTATTTAATTCATTTAATTTATTTAATTCATTTAATTTATTTAATTCATTTAATTTATTTAATTCATTTAATTTATTTAATTCATTTAATTTATTTAATTCATTTAATTTATTTAATTCATTTAATTTATTTAATTCATTTAATTTATTTAATTCATTTAATTTATTTAATTCATTTAATTTATTTAATTCATTTAATTTATTTAATTCATTTAATTTATTTAATTCATTTAATTTATTTAATTCATTTAATTTATTTAATTCATTTAATTTATTTAATTCATTTAATTTATTTAATTCATTTAATTTATTTAATTCATTTAATTTATTTAATTCATTTAATTTATTTAATTCATTTAATTTATTTAATTTATTTAATTTATTTAATTTATTTAATTTATTTAATTTATTTAAAATGTTGGAAGAATTACCGTGTTTCTTGGCGCGCCGGTCGGAACCTACCTAGAGGACCCTCCATATCAATTCCTTGAATATTGAAAATTACCCGCCTCATTGGACACGGACATTAAATTAAATAAAGGATTAGACGTTTTTAGAAGGATATCTTTGTTAAAAACTGTACAGAAATATAATTTTTTTAAATGGAAATATTATTCATCCATGGGATGGTAATATAGATAGCGAGTATCTACTGAAAATGAAGAATTTATAAGTATCCTATGAAATTAAGAAAATAATCTTAGACATATTCTCGTTCTTCTCCGCATCAATCAGTTTTGTTGAGTAAATTAGCAAAATTAGCCTACTTTCGTCTTTCTGTGTCTAATCTAGTTCCAGAATCTAGTACTTTTCTTACAAAATCCAAGCCACCCCACACGCGGAGTTCCCGACCAGTAATTAATTTCATGTACTAGCTTTTTTATATCACCCTGTATAACAACATCTTGTTACACACATAACACATACTTACAGTTCCGCAATAAATCTAACTGACAATTTAGACCTTAATTTGATACACACATTGAATAATAATTACCATTATTTGTAAATTAATATATAGCCTGAGGGTGTTCTAGAAGTCAAATCTTACACTACTTTCGGAGAAAGTCAAAAATGTGCCGAGATTTACAAAACTTCCCAAAAAAGAACATTTCTTGAAGTATATTAATACAAACGGTCCATTTTTGACTTTCTGTCTATAATCTAAGATCAGACACTTGTAATTCTAATATTAAAACCAAGAAGGGCCATATAGTTTAGAAGAAATACGAACAAAAATTTTAAATTCAATGATTATTTCTTTCTTATTGTTGCAATTTCTTTGTTTTCCTAGTAAAGTTAGAAGAGGAGTATCAAAAATTCATGACTTTTAAATATTATATGAAATAAAAGTAAATAGATGTTGGAAAAATTGCCGTGTTTCTTGGCGCACCGGTCAGAACCTACGTAGAAGACCCTCCATATCAACCCGTTGGATATTGAATATCACCCGCCTCATTGGACACGGACATTAAACTAAATAAAGGATTGGACGTTTTTAGAAGGATATTTTTGTTAAAAACTGTACAGAAATGCAATTTTTTTTAATGGAAATATTATACATCCATGGGATGGGAATATAGATAGCGAATATCTACTGAAAATGAAGAATTTATAAATATCTTATACAATTAAACCAATAATTTTAGACATATTCTCTAATTCTCTGAATCAATCAGTTTCGGGGAGTAAATTAACAAAATTAGCCTATTTTCGTCTTTCCGTCTCTAATCTAATTCCAGAGTCTTGTACTTCTCTTACAAAACACAAGTAATGCAAATGAACTGAATCAAGATTTGAACGAAATTTTTGAATTCATAGAATATTTTCCATCTTGTACTGTAATTCCCTTGTTTTCCCAAAAAAGTTAGTAAGAAGTATTGATAATGAAGGATTCTAAATTATTTTGCAAAATTAGACCAGGAATTTTAGAGATCTTTCCGTATTTCCCTGAAAAATAAGTTTCCGGGTGTAAATTATTACAAATAGCCCATTTTCGGATCTCCTTCTCCAATCTAAGTTTGGAATCTTGTACTTCTCATATAAAATCCAAGAAATGCTGGTAAGTTGAGTTTAAATTAGAGCCAAACATCTAAATTCAAAGGATATTTCGAATTTCCATATTTTCCTAGAGATATTATAACGAATGAATCGAAAATGGAGGATTTTTAGAATACTACTCTAAATAAAATTAATATGCTTGGAGTAATTTTCGTATTTGCCTTAAAAATGGAATACAAGGAGATTACGGCACAAAATACGAAGGAATCATTGAATTTAGACTTTTCGTTCTAATTTGAGCTCAATTTAGACTAAATGGGTCGTTTTTATTAACTTACGCTTCAAAACTCATTTTTTAGGGAAATATGAATAGATCTCGAAGATTAGTAGTATTATTTTGCATGAACTCTTGCATTTTTGATACTTCTTTATACGTTGTCTTGGAAAACTCAATATACTTACATTTCTTGGTTTTTGTAGTAGAATTACAAGATTGTGAACTGAGATCAGAGATAGAGAGCTCAAAATGGACCATTTGGGTTAATTTACATCCCGAAATTTATTTTTCAAGGAAATACAAAAGGAACTATAAGATTATTATTATTTTTTTCTATAATATTTAATTAATCCTGCATTTTCAAGAAACGCAAGTATATTTAGTTTTCCAATACAACGTATTAAAGAAGTATGAAAAATGTAAGATTTCATGCAAAAAAATTCTATTTATCTTAGAGATCTATTTATATTTCCCTAAAAAATGGCTTTTGGAGCGTAAGATAAAAAGAACGACCCATTTAGTCAATAGTTTAGGGTAAATTAAGCTCAAATTGGAACAAAAAGTCTAAATTCTATGATTTCATCGTATATTGTATCGTAATCTCCTTGTAATCCATTTTTAAGGGAAATACGAAAATATCTCCAAGAATATTTGATTTATTAAGAGTAGTATTCTAAAAAATCCCCATTTTCGATTCTTTCGTTATAACATCACTAGGAAAATATGGAAATACGAAATAATCATTGAATTTAGCCGTTTGGCTCAAATTTAAACTTAACTTACTAGCATTTCTTGGATTTTATATGAGAAGTACAAGATTCCAAACTTAGATTGGGGAATGAAATTCGAAAATTGGCTAATTGTGATAATTTACATCCGGAAACTAATTTTTCAGGAAAATACGGAAAGATCTCTGTAATTACAGGTCTAATTTTGTAAAATAATTTACGAAATAATAATTGAATTTAGATGTTTGGCTCTAATTTAAACTCCACTTACTAGCAATTCTTGGATTTTTATGAGAAGTAAAAGATTGCAAACTTAGATTGGAGAATTAAAGCCGAAAATGGGCCATGTGTGATAATTTACATCCGGAAACTTATTTTTCAGGGAAATACTAAAAGATCTCTAAAACCACTGGAAATATCGATTGTGCAAGATTCTTAAATTTCTTATAAAACTAAACCAATAATCTCCGAGATAATATCGTATTTTCGTGAAAAATAAATTTTGGGAAGTTGATTTACATAAATGGTCCATTTTTGATTTTCTGCCTATAATCTAAGTTCAGAATCTTGCACTTCTACTTCAAAATCCAAGAAATGTATGGAAAATAAGTTCAAATTAGAATCAGATACGTGAATTCAATGATTATTTCCAATTCTGAGCTGTAATTGCCTTTGTATTCCTAGAAAGATTATTACAGAAGTATTGAAAATGCAGAATTCTCAAATATTTTAGAAAATTAAAATAATTATCTTAAAGATCTTTCCGTATTTCCCTGAAAAATATGTCTCGGAATGGTAGTTACCACAAATGGCACTTTTTGACTTTCTGTCTATAATCCAAGTTCAGGATTTAGTACTTCTACTATGAAAACCAAGAATGGAGCTTAATTCTTTCGAAATAATCATAAATCACCTAAATTCGATGATTTTCTCGTATTTCCTTATTTTAATGGAGAAGTTGTTATAACTTTTGTTACAAAAGAATCGAAAATGCAGGTTTTTTAATATGTTACCCTAAATAAAACTTGTTATCTCTGAAATATATTCGTATTTCCCTTAAAAATGGATAAAAATGAGATTACAGCACAGAATATGAAGAAATCATTGAATATAGACATTTTGTTCTAATTTGGATACAATTTACTTTAGATTAGAGATTGAAAGTCCAAAATAGGTCGTTTTTACTAACTTACGTTCTAAAACCCATTTCTCATTGAAATATGAATAGATCTCTAATATTGAGAGCATGATTTTGTATATTATTCAAAAGCCTTGCAGTTTTGATACTTCTTTATAAGTTCTCTTGGAAAATAAGGAAATTACAACTCTAAATACGGAAAAAATCATTGAATTTAAAGTTTTTGTTCTTATTTCGACTAAATTAGGTCGCATTTCTTGGTCTTTGTATTAGAACTTCAAGATTCTGAACTTAGATTGTAGACTGAATGACAAAAATGGGCCATTTGTATTAATTTACTTTCCGAAACCTATTTCGCAGAGGAATACGAGAAGATTTCTAAGATTATCTGTTTTATTTGGTATAATATTAAAAAATCCTGCCTTTTCGATATTTCGATAATAACTTTTTCTTCCTTTTCGATATTTCTATAATAACTTTTCTAGGAGAACAAAAGAATTACAGCACAAAATACGAAATAATCACTAAATTTAGCAGTTTTGTGCTAATTTGGACTAAATTTACTTGCATTTCTTGGTTTTTGTGGAAGAAGAACAGGGTTCTGAACTTTAGACTAAAGTCGGAAAGTCCAAAATGGGCCGTTTGTGTCAATATCAATCCCGAAATTAACTATTCAAGGAAATACGAAACGATCTCTAAGATTATTGGTATTATTTTGTATATTATTTAAATATTCTACATTTTCGATACTCCTATACCAGCTTTTCTAGAAAAACAAGATGATTAATCACAAAATACGAAATAATCAGTGAAGTCATACATTTTGTTCTAATTTGGAATCAATGTACATGGATTTCTTGGATTTTGTAGGAGAACTACAAGACGTTATACATAGATTAGAGACTGAAAGTCAATAATGGGGCCATTTCTATTGTTTTTAAAAAAATGTAACATGTTAATATCAGTTAGAATTCTAATTTAACTTTTGTGAATCGTAACATTGCATCCTTCCTTAAACCGGGAGATGTAAAGTATTGTGCGAGATCTAATTTTATATGTTTAGCGACACATTTCGAAAATCTTCAAAGAAATCTGTTAATATGAGAACATCAGGAAGTAAATAAATTTTTGTATAATCCATTAAAATTTGACATATTAAGATTGCTGCGTTTTCGACACTTCTATTCTAACTTTCTTTGAAAGACAATATATTTATATCACAAAATCCGAATTAATCAATGAAATCATACATTTTGTCCTTATTTGAAATCAAATTACAGGATATCTTGCTTTTTGTAGTAAAAGTACAAGATTTTTAATAGAGATTAGAGATTGAAAGACAAAATTGGGCCGTTTTTGTTAATTTACTTTTCAAAAACCATTTTTCGGGGAAATACGAAAAGATCTCGAATATGATTTGTATTATTTTATGTAATATTTAAAAATTTTGTATTTTTAATACTCCTGTTTTAACTTCACTAGGAAAACAACGACATTACAACAAAAAAATAAGAAATAATCATTGAATTTAAAATTTGTATTCTTATTTCATCTTAAGTAGGCGACATTTCTTGGTTTCTGTATTAGAATAAAAAGATTCTTAACTTTGATTATAGACACAAAGGTAAAAATGGACCGTTTGTAATTATATACTTCAAGAAATGCATTATTTTGGGAGATTTTGGAAATCTCCAAAAATCCTAGTAGTCACTTGGCCACCTTGCGTGGGAAAAAAATTTCGACGTTCGGGATATAATAGAAAATTAAAACTTTCAATGGTTTTCGTCGTTGTGATAAAGAAATTTATTAGAAATTATAAAAATTAAACCCACAAACTAGAAGTACAAAAAATTAAATAAATTAAACAAATTAAATAAATTAAACAAATTAAATAAATTAAATAAATTAAATAAATTAAATAAATTAAATAAATTAAATAAATTAAATAAATTAAATAAATTAAATAAATTAAATAAATTAAATAAATTAAATAAATTAAATAAATTAAATAAATTAAATAAATTAAATAAATTAAATAAATTAAATAAATTAAATAAATTAAATAAATTAAATAAATTAAATAAATTAAATAAATTAAATAAATTAAATAAATTAAATAAATTAAATAAATTAAATAAATTAAATAAATTAAATAAATTAAATAAATTAAATAAATTAAATAAATTAAATAAATTAAATAAATTAAATAAATTAAATAAATTAAATAAATTAAATAAATTAAATAAATTAAATAAATTAAATAAATTAAATAAATTAAATAAATTAAATAAATTAAATAAATTAAATAAATTAAATAAATTAAATAAATTAAATAAATTAAATAAATTAAATAAATTAAATAAATTAAATAAATTAAATAAATTAAATAAATTAAATAAATTAAATAAATTAAATAAATTAAATAAATTAAATAAATTAAATAAATTAAATAAATTAAATAAATTAAATAAATTAAATAAATTAAATAAATTAAATAAATTAAATAAATTAAATAAATTAAATAAATTAAATAAATTAAATAAATTAAATAAATTAAATAAATTAAATAAATTAAATAAATTAAATAAATTAAATAAATTAAATAAATTAAATAAATTAAATAAATTAAATAAATTAAATAAATTAAATAAATTAAATAAATTAAATAAATTAAATAAATTAAATAAATTAAATAAATTAAATAAATTAAATAAATTAAATAAATTAAATAAATTAAATAAATTAAATAAATTAAATAAATTAAATAAATTAAATAAATTAAATAAATTAAATAAATTAAATAAATTAAATAAATTAAATAAATTAAATAAATTAAATAAATTAAATAAATTAAATAAATTAAATAAATTAAATAAATTAAATAAATTAAATAAATTAAATAAATTAAATAAATTAAAAAAATTAAATAAATTAAATAAATTAAATAAATTAAATAAATTAAATAAATTAAATAAATTAAATAAATTAAATAAATTAAATAAATTAAATAAATTAAATAAATTAAATAAATTAAATAAATTAAATAAATTAAATAAATTAAATAAATTAAATAAATTAAATAAATTAAATAAATTAAATAAAATAAATAAATTAAATAAATTAAATAAATTAAATAAATTAAATAAATTAAATAAATTAAATAAATTAAATAAATTAAATAAATTAAATAAATTAAATAAATTAAATAAATTAAATAAATTAAATAAATTAAATAAATTAAATAAATTAAATAAATTAAATAAATTAAATAAATTAAATAAATTAAATAAATTAAATAAATTAAATAAATTAAATAAATTAAATAAATTAAATAAATTAAATAAATTAAATAAATTAAATAAATTAAATAAATTAAATAAATTAAATAAATTAAATAAATTAAATAAATTAAATAAATTAAATAAATTAAATAAATTAAATAAATTAAATAAATTAAATAAATTAAATAAAGTAAATAAATTAAATAAAGTAAATAAATTAAATAAAGTAAATAAATTAAATAAATTAAATAAATTAAATAAATTAAATAAATTAAATAAATTAAATAAATTAAATAAATTAAATAAATTAAATAAATTAAATAAATTAAATAAATTAAATAAATTAAATAAATTAAATAAATTAAATAAATTAAAAAAATTAAATAAATTAAATAAATTAAATAAATTAAATAAATTAAATAAATTAAATAAATTAAATAAATTAAATAAATTAAATAAATTAAATAAATTAAATAAATTAAATAAATTAAATAAATTAAATAAATTAAATAAATTAAATATTTTAAATAAATTAAATAAATTAAAAACATTAAATAAATTAAATAAATTAAATAAATTAAATAAATTAAATAAATTAAATAAATTAAATAAATTAAATAAATTAAATAAATTAAATAAATTAAATAAATTAAATAAATTAAATAAATTAAATAAATTAAATAAATTAAATAAATTAAATAAATTAAATAAATTAAATAAATTAAATAAATTAAATAAATTAAATAAATTAAATAAATTAAATAAATTAAATAAATTAAATAAATTAAATAAATTAAATAAATTAAATAAATTAAATAAATTAAATAAATTAAATAAATTAAATAAATTAAATAAATTAAAGAAATTAAATAAATTAAATAAATTAAATAAATTAAATGAATTAAATAAATTAAATAAATTAAATGAATTAAATAAATTAAATCAATTCAATGAATTAAATAAATTAAATAAATTAAGTAAATTAAGTAAATTAAGTAAATTAAGTAAATTAAGTAAATTAAGTAAATTAAATAAATTAAATAAATTAAGTAAATTAAGTAAATTAAATAAATTAAGTAAATTAAGTAAATTAAATAAATTAAATAAATTAAATAAATTAAATCAATTAAATAAATTAAATAAATTAAATGAATTAAATAAATTAAATAAATTAAATGAATTAAATAAATTAAATAAATTAAATGAATTAAATAAATTAAATAAATTAAATAAATTAAATGATTTAAATAAATTAAATAAATTAAATAAATTAAATAAATTAAATAAATTAAATAAATTAAATAAATTAAATAAATTAAATAAATTAAATAAATTAAATAAATTAAATAAATTAAATAAATTAAATAAATTAATTAAATTAAATAAATTAAATAAATTAAATAAATTAAATAAAGTAAATAAATTAAATAAATTAAATAAATTAAATAAATTAAATAAATTAAATAAATTAAATAAATTAAATAAATTAAATAAATTAATTAAATTAAATAAATTAAATAAATTAAATAAATTAAATAAATTAAATAAATTAAATAAATTAAATAAATTAAATAAATTAAATAAATTAAATAAATTAAATAAATTAAATAAATTAAATAAATTAAATAAATTAAATAAATTAAATAAATTAAATAAATTAAATAAATTAAATAAATTAAATAAATTAAATATTTTAAATAAATTAAAAAAATTAAATATTTTAAATAAATTAAATAAATTAAAAACATTAAATAAATTTATTTAATTTAATTTATTTAATTTATTTAATTTATTTAATTTATTTAATTTATTTAATTTATTTAATTTATTTAATTTATTTAATTTATTTAATTTATTTAATTTATTTAATTTATTTAATTTATTTAATTTATTTAATTTATTTAATTTATTTAATTTATTTAATTTATTTAATTGGTTCAATTTGTTTAATTTATTTAATTTATTTAATTTATTTAATTTATTTAATTTATTTAATTTAATTTATTTAATTTATTTAATTTATTTAATTTATTTAATTTATTTAATTTATTTAATTTATTTAATTTATTTAATTTATTTAATTTATTTAATTTATTTAATTTATTTAATTTATTTAATTTATTTAATTTATTTAATTTATTTAATTTATTTAATTTATTTAATTTATTTAATTTATTTAATTTATTTAATTTATTTAATTTATTTAATTTATTTAATTTATTTAATTTATTTAATTTATTTAATTTATTTAATTTATTTAATTTATTTAATTTATTTAATTTATTTAATTTATTTAATTTATTTAATTTATTTAATTTATTTAATTTATTTAATTTATTTAATTTATTTAATTTATTTAATTTATTTAATTTATTTAATTTATTTAATTTATTTAATTTATTTAATTTATTTAATTTATTTAATTTATTTAATTTATTTAATTTATTTAATTTATTTAATTTATTTAATTTATTTAATTTATTTAATTTATTTAATTTATTTAATTTATTTAATTTATTTAATTTATTTAATTTATTTAATTTATTTAATTTATTTAATTTATTTAATTTATTTAATTTATTTAATTTATTTAATTTATTTAATTTATTTAATTTATTTAATTTATTTAATTTATTTAATTTATTTAATTTATTTAATTTATTTAATTTATTTAATTCATTTAATTTATTTAATTTATTTAATTTATTTAATTTATTTAATTCATTTAATTTATTTAATTTATTTAATTTATTTAATTTATTTAATTTATTTAATTTATTTAATTTATTTAATTTATTTAATTTATTTAATTTATTTAGTTTATTTAATTTATTTAATTTATTTAATTTCTTTAATTTCTTTAATTTCTTTAATTTCTTTAATTTATTTAATTTATTTAATTTCTTTAATTTCTTTAATTTCTTTAATTTCTTTAATTTCTTTAATTTCTTTAATTTCTTTAATTTCTTTAATTTCTTTAATTTCTTTAATTTCTTTAATTTCTTTAATTTTTTTAATTTCTTTAATTTCTTTAATTTTTTTAATTTCTTTAATTTCTTTAATTTCTTTAATTTCTTTAATTTCTTTAATTTCTTTAATTTCTTTAATTCCTTTAATTTCTTTAATTTCTTTAATTTCTTTAATTTCTTTAATTTCTTTAATTTCTTTAATTTCTTTAATTTCTTTAATTTATTTAATTTATTTAATTTATTTAATTTATTTAATTTATTTAATTTATTTAATTTATTTAATTTATTTAATTTATTTAATTTATTTAATTTATTTAATTTATTTAATTTATTTAATTTATTTAATTTATTTAATTTATTTAATTTATTTAATTTATTTAATTTATTTATATTATTTAATTTATTTAATTTATTTAATTTATTTAATTTATTTAATTTATTTAATTTATTTAATTTATTTAATTTATTTAATTTATTTAATTTATTTAATTTATTTAATTTATTTAATTTATTTAATTTATTTAATTTATTTAATTTATTTAATTTATTTAATTTATTTAATTTATTTAATTTATTTAATTTATTTAATTTATTTAATTTATTTAATTTATTTAATTTATTTAATTTATTTAATTTATTTAATTTATTTAATTTATTTAATTTATTTAATTTATTTAATTTATTTAATTTATTTAATTTATTTAATTTATTTAATTTATTTAATTTATTTAATTTATTTAATTTATTTAATTTATTTAATTTATTTAATTTATTTAATTTATTTAATTTATTTAATTTATTTAATTTATTTAATTTATTTAATTTATTTAATTTATTTAATTTATTTAATTTATTTAATTTATTTAATTTATTTAATTTATTTAATTTATTTAATTTATTTAATTTATTTAATTTATTTAATTTATTTAATTTATTTAATTTATTTAATTTATTTAATTTATTTAATTTATTTAATTTATTTAATTTATTTAATTTATTTAATTTATTTAATTTATTTAATTTATTTAAAATGTTGGAAGGATTGCCGTGTTTCTTGGCGCGCCGGTCGGAACCTACCTAGAGGACCCTCCATATCAATTCCTTGAATATTGAAAATTACCCGCCTCATTGGACACGGACATTAAATTAAATAAAGGATTAGACGTTTTTAGAAGGATATCTTTGTTAAAAACTGTACAGAAATATAATTTTTTTAAATGGAAATATTATTCATCCATGGGATGGTAATATAGATAGCGAGTATCTACTGAAAATGAAGAATTTATAAGTATCCTATGAAATTAAGAAAATAATCTTAGACATATTCTCGTTCTTCTCTGCATCAATCAGTTTTGTTGAGTAAATTAGCAAAATCAGCCTACTTTCGTCTTTCTGTGTCTAATCTAGTTCCAGAATCTAGTACTTTTCTTACAAAATCCAAGCCACCCCACACGCGGAGTTCCCGACCAGTAATTAATTTCATGTACTAGCTTTTTTATATCACCCTGTATAACAACATCTTGTTACACACATAACACATACTTACAGTTCCGCAATAAATCTAACTGACAATTTAGACCTTAATTTGATACACACATTGAATAGTAATTACCATTATTTGTAAATTAATATATAGCCTGAGGGTGTTCTAGAAGTCAAATCTTACACTACTTTCGGAGAAAGTCAAAAATGTGCCGAGATTTACAAAACTTCCCAAAAAAGAACATTTCTTGAAGTATATTAATACAAACGGTCCATTTTTGACTTTCTGTCTATAATCTAAGATCAGACACTTGTAATTCTAATATTAAAACCAAGAAGGGCCATATAGTTTAGAAGAAATACGAACAAAAATTTTAAATTCAATGATTATTTCTTTCTTATTGTTGCAATTTCTTTGTTTTCCTAGTAAAGTTAGAAGAGGAGTACCAAAAATTCATGACTTTTAAATATTATATGAAATAAAAGTAAATAGATGTTGGAAAAATTGCCGTGTTTCTTGGCGCACCGGTCAGAACCTACGTAGAAGACCCTCCATATCAACCCGTTGGATATTGAATATCACCCGCCTCATTGGACACGGACATTAAATTAAATAAAGGATTGGACGTTTTTAGAAGGATATTTTTGTTAAAAACTGTACAGAAATGCAATTTTTTTTAATGGAAATATTATACATCCATGGGATGGGAATATAGATAGCGAATATCTACTGAAAATGAAGAATTTATAAATATCTTATACAATTAAACCAATAATTTTAGACATATTCTCTAATTCTCTGAATCAATCAGTTTCGGGGAGTAAATTAACAAAATTAGCCTATTTTCGTCTTTCCGTCTCTAATCTAATTCCAGAGTCTTGTACTTCTCTTACAAAACACAAGTAATGCAAATGAACTGAATCAAGATTTGAACGAAATTTTTGAATTCATAGAATATTTTCCATCTTGTACTGTAATTCCCTTGTTTTCCCAAAAAAGTTAGTAAGAAGTATTGATAATGAAGGATTCTAAATTATTTTGCAAAATTAGACCAGGAATTTTCGAGATCTTTCCGTATTTCCCTGAAAAATAAGTTTCCGGGTGTAAATTATTACAAATAGCCCATTTTCGGATCTCCTTCTCCAATCTAAGTTTGGAATCTTGTACTTCTCATATAAAATCCAAGAAATGCTGGTAAGTTGAGTTTAAATTAGAGCCAAACATCTAAATTCAAAGGATATTTCGAATTTCCATATTTTCCTAGAGATATTATAACGAATGAATCGAAAATGGAGGATTTTTAGAATACTACTCTAAATAAAATTAATATGCTTGGAGTAATTTTCGTATTTGCCTTAAAAATGGAATACAAGGAGATTACGGCACAAAATACGAAGGAATCATTGAATTTAGACTTTTCCTTCTAATTTGAGCTCAATTTAGACTAAATGGGTCGTTTTTATTAACTTACGCTTCAAAACTCATTTTTTAGGGAAATATGAATAGATCTCGAAGATTAGTAGTATTATTTTGCATTTTTGATACTTCTTTATACGTTGTCTTGGAAAACTCAATATACTTACATTTCTTGGTTTTTGTAGTAGAATTACAAGATTGTGAACTGAGATCAGAGATAGAGAGCTCAAAATGGACCATTTGGGTTAATTTACATCCCGAAATTTATTTTTCAAGGAAATACAAAAGGAACTATAAGATTATTATTATTTTTTTCTATAATATTTAATTAATCCTGCATTTTCAAGAAACGCAAGTATATTTAGTTTTCCAATACAACGTATTAAAGAAGTATGAAAAATGTAAGATTTCATGCAAAAAAATTCTATTTATCTTAGAGATCTATTTATATTTCCCTAAAAAATGGCTTTTGGAGCGTAAGATAAAAAGAACGACCCATTTAGTCAATAGTTTAGGGTAAATTAAGCTCAAATTGGAACAAAAAGTCTAAATTCTATGATTTCATCGTATATTGTATCGTAATCTCCTTGTAATCCATTTTTAAGGGAAATACGAAAATATCTCCAAGAATATTTGATTTATTAAGAGTAGTATTCTAAAAAATCCCCATTTTCGATTCTTTCGTTATAACATCACTAGGAAAATATGGAAATACGAAATAATCATTGAATTTAGCCGTTTGGCTCAAATTTAAACTTAACTTACTAGCATTTCTTGGATTTTATATGAGAAGTACAAGATTCCAAACTTAGATTGGGGAATGAAATTCGAAAATTGGCTAATTGTGATAATTTACATCCGGAAACTAATTTTTCAGGAAAATACGGAAAGATCTCTGTAATTACAGGTCTAATTTTGTAAAATAATTTACGAAATAATAATTGAATTTAGATGTTTGGCTCTAATTTAAACTCCACTTACTAGCAATTCTTGGATTTTTATGAGAAGTAAAAGATTGCAAACTTAGATTGGAGAATTAAAGCCGAAAATGGGCCATGTGTGATAATTTACATCCGGAAACTTATTTTTCAGGGAAATACTAAAAGATCTCTAAAACCACTGGAAATATCGATTGTTCAAGATTCTTAAATTTCTTATGAAACTAAACCAATAATCTCCGAGATAATATCGTATTTTCGTGAAAAATAAATTTTGGGAAGTTGATTTACATAAATGGTCCATTTTTGATTTTCTGCCTATAATCTAAGTTCAGAATCTTGCACTTCTACTTCAAAATCCAAGAAATGTATGGAAAATAAGTTCAAATTAGAATCAGATACGTGAATTCAATGATTATTTCCAATTCTGAGCTGTAATTGCCTTTGTATTCCTAGAAAGATTATTACAGAAGTATCGAAAATGCAGAATTCTCAAATATTTTAGAAAATTAAAATAATTATCTTAAAGATCTTTCCGTATTTCCCTGAAAAATATGTCTCGGAATGGTAGTTACCACAAATGGCACTTTTTGACTTTCTGTCTATAATCTAAGTTCAGGATTTAGTACTTCTACTATGAAAACCAAGAATGGAGCTTAATTCTTTCGAAATAATCATAAATCACCTAAATTCGATGATTTTCTCGTATTTCCTTATTTTAATGGAGAAGTTGTTATAACTTTTGTTACAAAAGAATCGAAAATGCAGGTTTTTTAATATGTTACCCTAAATAAAACTTGTTATCTCTGAAATATATTCGTATTTCCCTTAAAAATGGATAAAAATGAGATTACAGCACAGAATATGAAGAAATCATTGAATATAGACATTTTGTTCTAATTTGGATACAATTTACTTTAGATTAGAGATTGAAAGTCCAAAATAGGTCGTTTTTACTAACTTACGTTCTAAAACCCATTTCTCATTGAAATATGAATAGATCTCTAATATTGAGAGCATGATTTTGTATATTATTCAAAAGCCTTGCAGTTTTGATACTTCTTTATAAGTTCTCTTGGAAAATAAGGAAATTACAACTCTAAATACGGAAAAAATCATTGAATTTAAAGTTTTTGTTCTTATTTCGACTAAATTAGGTCGCATTTCTTGGTCTTTGTATTAGAACTTCAAGATTCTGAACTTAGATTGAAGACTGAATGACAAAAATGGGCCATTTGTATTAATTTACTTTCCGAAACCTATTTCGCAGAGGAATACGAGAACATTTCTAAGATTATCTGTTTTATTTGGTATAATATTAAAAAATCCTGCCTTTTCGATATTTCGATAATAACTTTTTCTTCCTTTTCGATATTTCTATAATAACTTTTCTAGGAGAACAAAAGAATTACAGCACAAAATACGAAATAATCACTAAATTTAGCAGTTTTGTGCTAATTTGGACTAAATTTACTTGCATTTCTTGGTTTTTGTGGAAGAAGAACAGGGTTCTGAACTTTAGACTAAAGTCGGAAAGTCCAAAATGGGCCGTTTGTGTCAATATCAATCCCGAAATTAACTATTCAAGGAAATACGAAACGATCTCTAAGATTATTGGTATTATTTTGTATATTATTTAAATATTCTACATTTTCGATACTCCTATACCAGCTTTTCTAGAAAAACAAGATGATTAAATCACAAAATACGAAATAATCAGTGAAGTCATACATTTTGTTCTAATTTGGAATCAATGTACAATTTCTTGGATTTTGTAGGAGAACTACAAGACGTTATACATAGATTAGAGACTGAAAGTCAATAATGGGGCCATTTTTATTGTTTTTAAAAAAATGTAACATGTTAATATCAGTTAGAATTCTAATTTAACTTTTGTGAATCGTAACATTGCATCCTTCCTTAAACCGGGAGATGTAAAGTATTGTGCGAGATCTAATTTCCTATGTTTAGCGACACATTTCGAAAATCTTCAAAGAAATCTGTTAATATGAGAACATCAGGAAGTAAATAAATTTTTGTATAATCCATTAAAATTTGACATATTAAGATTGCTGCGTTTTCGACACTTCTATTCTAACTTTCTTTGAAAGACAATATATTTATATCACAAAATCCGAATTAATCAATGAAATCACACATTTTGTCCTTATTTGAAATCAAATTACAGGATATCTTGCTTTTTGTAGTAAAAGTACAAGATTTTTAATAGAGATTAGAGATTGAAAGACAAAATTGGGCCGTTTTTGTTAATTTACTTTTCAAAAACCATTTTTTGGGGAAATACGAAAAGATCTCGAATATGATTTGTATTATTTTATGTAATATTTAAAAATTTTGTATTTTTAATACTCCTGTTTTAACTTCACTAGGAAAACAACGACATTACAACAAAAAAATAAGAAATAATCATTGAATTTAAAATTTGTATTCTTATTTCATCTTAAGTAGGCGACATTTCTTGGTTTCTGTATTAGAATAAAAAGATTCTTAACTTTGATTATGGACACAAAGGTAAAAATGGACCGTTTTTAATTATATACTTCAAGAAATGCATTATTTTGGGAGATTTTGGAAATCTCCAAAAATCCTAGTAGTCACTTGGCCACCTTGCGTGGGAAAAAAATTTCGACGTTCGGGATATAATAGAAAATTAAAACTTTCAATGGTTTTCATCGTTGTGATAAAGAAATTTATTAGAAATTATAAAAATTAAACCCACAAACTAGAAGTACAATAAATTAAATAAATTAAATAAATTAAATAAATTAAATAAATTAAATAAATTAAATAAATTAAATAAATTAAATAAATTAAATAAATTAAATAAATTAAATAAATTAAATAAATTAAATAAATTAAATAAATTAAATAAATTAAATAAATTAAATAAATTAAATAAATTAAATAAATTAAATAAATTAAATAAATTAAATAAATTAAATAAATTAAATAAATTAAATAAATTAAATAAATTAAATAAATTAAATAAATTAAATAAATTAAATAAATTAAATAAATTAAATAAATTAAATAAATTAAATAAATTAAATAAATTAAATAAATTAAATAAATTAAATAAATTAAATAAATTAAATAAATTAAATAAATTAAATAAATTAAATAAATTAAATAAATTAAATAAATTAAATAAATTAAATAAATTAAATAAATTAAATAAATTAAATAAATTAAATAAATTAAATAAATTAAATAAATTAAATAAATTAAATAAATTAAATAAATTAAATAAATTAAATAAATTAAATAAATTAAATAAATTAAATAAATTAAATAAATTAAATAAATTAAATAAATTAAATAAATTAAATAAATTAAATAAATTAAATAAATTAAATAAATTAAATAAATTAAATAAATTAAATAAATTAAATAAATTAAATAAATTAAATAAATTAAATAAATTAAATAAATTAAATAAATTAAATAAATTAAATAAATTAAATAAATTAAATAAATTAAATAAATTAAATAAATTAAATAAATTAAATAAATTAAATAAATTAAATAAATTAAATAAATTAAATAAATTAAATAAATTAAATAAATTAAATAAATTAAATAAATTAAATAAATTAAATAAATTAAATAAATTAAATAAATTAAATAAATTAAATAAATTAAATAAATTAAATAAATTAAATAAATTAAATAAATTAAATAAATTAAATAAATTAAATAAATTAAATAAATTAAATAAATTAAATAAATTAAATAAATTAAATAAATTAAATAAATTAAATAAATTAAATAAATTAAATAAATTAAATAAATTAAATAAATTAAATAAATTAAATAAATTAAATAAATTAAATAAATTAAATAAATTAAATAAATTAAATAAATTAAATAAATTAAATAAATTAAATAAATTAAATAAATTAAATAAATTAAATAAATTAAATAAATTAAATAAATTAAATAAATTAAATAAATTAAATAAATTAAATAAATTAAATAAATTAAATAAATTAAATAAATTAAATAAATTAAATAAATTAAATAAATTAAATAAATTAAATAAATTAAATAAATTAAATAAATTAAATAAATTAAATAAATTAAATAAATTAAATAAATTAAATAAATTAAATAAATTAAATAAATTAAATAAATTAAATAAATTAAATAAATTAAATAAATTAAATAAATTAAATAAATTAAATAAATTAAATAAATTAAATAAATTAAATAAATTAAATAAATTAAATAAATTAAATAAATTAAATAAATTAAATAAATTAAATAAATTAAATAAATTAAATAAATTAAATAAATTAAATAAATTAAATAAATTAAATAAATTAAATAAATTAAATAAATTAAATAAATTAAATAAATTAAATAAATTAAATAAATTAAATAAATTAAATAAATTAAATAAATTAAATAAATTAAATAAATTAAATAAATTAAATAAATTAAATAAATTAAATAAATTAAATAAATTAAATAAATTAAATAAATTAAATAAATTAAATAAATTAAATAAATTAAATAAATTAAATAAATTAAATAAATTAAATAAATTAAATAAATTAAATAAATTAAATAAATTAAATAAATTAAATAAATTAAATAAATTAAATAAATTAAATAAATTAAATAAATTAAATAAATTAAATAAATTAAATAAATTAAATAAATTAAATAAATTAAATAAATTAAATAAATTAAATAAATTAAATAAATTAAATAAATTAAATAAATTAAATAAATTAAATAAATTAAATAAATTAAATAAATTAAATAAATTAAATAAATTAAATAAATTAAATAAATTAAATAAATTAAATAAATTAAATAAATTAAATAAATTAAATAAATTAAATAAATTAAATAAATTAAATAAATTAAATAAATTAAATAAATTAAATAAATTAAATAAATTAAATAAATTAAATAAATTAAATAAATTAAATAAATTAAATAAATTAAATAAATTAAATAAATTAAATAAATTAAATAAATTAAATAAATTAAATAAATTAAATAAATTAAATAAATTAAGTAAATTAACTAAATTAAGTAAATTAACTAAATTAAGTAAATTAACTAAATTAAGTAAATTAACTAAATTAAGTAAATTAACTAAATTAAGTAAATTAACTAAATTAAGTAAATTAACTAAATTAAGTAAATTAACTAACTTAAGTAAATTAAAGAAATTAAGTAAATTAAAGAAATTAAATAAATTAAATAAATTAAGTAAATTAAATAAATTAAATAAATTAAATAAATTAAATAAATTAAATAAATTAAATAAATTAAATAAATTAAATAAATTAAATAAATTAAATAAATTAAATAAATTAAATAAATTAAATAAATTAAATAAATTAAATAAATTAAATAAATTAAATAAATTAAATAAATTAAATAAATTAAATAAATTAAATAAATTAAATAAATTAAATAAATTAAATAAATTAACTAAATTAACTAAATTAACTAAATTAACTAAATTAAGTAAATTAAGTAAATTAAGTAAATTAAGTAAATTAAGTAAATTAAGTAAATTAAGTAAATTAAGTAAATTAAGTAAATTAAGTAAATTAAGTAAATTAAGTAAATTAAGTAAATTAAGTAAATTAAGTAAATTAAGTAAATTAAGTAAATTAAGTAAATTAAGTAAATTAAGTAAATTAAGTAAATTAAGTAAATTAAGTAAATTAAGTAAATTAAGTAAATTAAGTAAATTAAGTAAATTAAGTAAATTAAGTAAATTAAGTAAATTAAGTAAATTAAGTAAATTAAGTAAATTAAGTAAATTAAGTAAATTAAGTAAATTAAGTAAATTAAGTAAATTAAGTAAATTAAGTAAATTAAGTAAATTAAATAAATTAAGTAAATTAAATAAATTAAATAAATTAAATAAATTAAATAAATTAAATAAATTAAATAAATTAAATAAATTAAATGAATTAAATAAATTAAATAAATTAACTAAATTAACTAAATTAAGTAAATTAACTAAATTAAGTAAATTAACTAAATTAAGTAAATTAACTAAATTAAGTAAATTAACTAAATTAAGTAAATTAACTTAATTAAGTAAATTAACTAAATTAAGTAAATTAACTAAATTAAGTAAATTAACTAAATTAAGTAAATTAAGTAAATTAAGTAAATTAAGTAAATTAAGTAAATTAAGTAAATTAAGTAAATTAAGTAAATTAAGTAAATTAAGTAAATTAAGTAAATTAAGTAAATTAAGTAAATTAAGTAAATTAAGTAAATTAAGTAAATTAAGTAAATTAAGTAAATTAAATAAATCAAATAAATTAAATAAATTAAATAAATCAAATAAATTAAATAAATTAAATAAATTAAATAAATTAAATAAATTAAATAAATTAAATAAATTAAATGAATTAAATGAATTAAATAAATTAAATAAATTAAATAAATTAAATAAATTAAATAAATTAAATAAATTAAATAAATTAAATAAATTAAATAAATTAAATAAATTAAATAAATTAAATAAATTAAATAAATTAAATAAATTAAATAAATTAAATAAATTAAATATTTTAAATAAATTAAATAAATTAAAAACATTAAATAAATTTATTTAATTTAATTTATTTAATTTATTTAATTTATTTAATTTATTTAATTTATTTAATTTATTTAATTTATTTAATTTATTTAATTTATTTAATTTATTTAATTTATTTAATTTATTTAATTTATTTAATTTATTTAATTTATTTAATTTATTTAATTTATTTAATTTATTTAATTTATTTAATTTATTTAATTTATTTAATTTATTTAATTGATTTAATTTATTTAATTCATTTAATTTATTTAATTTATTTAATTCATTTAATTCATTTAATTTATTTAATTTATTTAATTTATTTAATTTATTTAATTCATTTAATTCATTTAATTCATTTAATTCATTTAATTCATTTAATTCATTTAATTCATTTAATTCATTTAATTCATTTAATTTATTTAATTCATTTAATTTATTTAATTTATTTAATTTATTTAATTTATTTAATTTATTTAATTTATTTAATTTATTTAATTTATTTAATTTATTTAATTTATTTAATTTATTTAATTTATTTAATTTATTTAATTTATTTAATTTATTTAATTTATTTAATTTATTTAATTTATTTAATTTATTTAATTTATTTAATTTATTTAATTTATTTAATTTATTTAATTTATTTAATTTATTTAATTTATTTAATTTATTTAATTTATTTAATTTATTTAATTTATTTAATTTATTTAATTTATTTAATTTATTTAATTTATTTAATTTATTTAATTTATTTAATTTATTTAATTTATTTAATTTATTTAATTTATTTAATTTATTTAATTTATTTAATTTATTTAATTTATTTAATTTATTTAATTTATTTAATTTATTTAATTTATTTAATTTATTTAATTTATTTAATTTATTTAATTTATTTAATTTATTTAATTTATTTAATTTATTTAATTTATTTAATTTATTTAATTTATTTAATTTATTTAATTTATTTAATTTATTTAATTTATTTAATTTATTTAATTTATTTATTTATTTAATTTATTTAATTTATTTAATTTATTTAATTTATTTAATTTATTTAATTTATTTAATTTATTTAATTTATTTAATTTATTTAATTTATTTAATTTATTTAATTTATTTAATTTATTTAATTTATTTAATTTATTTAATTTATTTAATTTATTTAATTTATTTAATTTATTTAATTTATTTAATTTATTTAATTTATTTAATTTATTTAATTTATTTAATTTATTTAATTTATTTAATTTATTTAATTTATTTAATTTATTTAATTTATTTAATTTATTTAATTTATTTAATTTATTTAATTTATTTAATTTATTTAATTTATTTAATTTATTTAATTTATTTAATTTATTTAATTTATTTAATTTATTTAATTTATTTAATTTATTTAATTTATTTAATTTATTTAATTTATTTAATTTATTTAATTTATTTAATTTATTTAATTTATTTAATTTATTTAATTTATTTAATTTCTTTAATTTCTTTAATTTATTTAATTTATTTAAAATGTTAGAAGAATTGCCGTGTTTCTTGGCGCGCCGGTCGGAACCTACCTAGAGGACCCTCCATATCAATTCCTTGAATATTGAAAATTACCCGCCTCATTGGACACGGACATTAAATTAAATAAAGGATTAGACGTTTTTAGAAGGATATCTTTGTTAAAAACTGTACAGAAATATAATTTTTTTAAATGGAAATATTATTCATCCAAGGGATGGTAATATAGATAGCGAGTATCTACTGAAAATGAAGAATTTATAAGTATTTTATGAAATTAAGAAAATAATCTTAGACATATTCTCGTTCTTCTCCGCATCAATCAGTTTTGTTGAGTAAATTAGCAAAATTAGCCTACTTTCGTCTTTCTGTGTCTAATCTAGTTCCAGAATCTAGTACTTTTCTTACAAAATCCAAGCCACCCCACACGCGGAGTTCCCGACCAGTAATTAATTTCATGTACTAGCTTTTTTATATCACCCTGTATAACAACATCTTGTTACACACATAACACATACTTACAGTTCCGCAATAAATCTAACTGACAATTTAGACCTTAATTTGATACACACATTGAATAATAATTACCATTATTTTTAAATTAATATATAGCCTGAGGGTGTTCTAGAAGTCAAATCTTACACTACTTTCGGAGAAAGTCAAAAATGTGCCGAGATTTACAAAACTTCCCAAAAAAGAACATTTCTTGAAGTATATTAATACAAACGGTCCATTTTTGACTTTCTGTCTATAATCTAAGATCAGACACTTGTAATTCTAATATTAAAACCAAGAAGGGCCATATAGTTTAGAAGAAATACGAACAAAAATTTTAAATTCAATGATTATTTCTTTCTTATTGTTGCAATTTCTTTGTTTTCCTAGTAAAGTTAGAAGAGGAGTACCAAAAATTCATGACTTTTAAATATTATATGAAATAAAAGTAAATAGATGTTGGAAAAATTGCCGTGTTTCTTGGCGCACCGGTCAGAACCTACGTAGAAGACCCTCCATATCAACCCGTTGGATATTGAATATCACCCGCCTCATTGGACACGGACATTAAACTAAATAAAGGATTGGACGTTTTTAGAAGGATATTTTTGTTAAAAACTGTACAGAAATGCAATTTTTTTTAATGGAAATATTATACATCCATGGGATGGGAATATAGATAGCGAATATCTACTGAAAATGAAGAATTTATAAATATCTTATACAATTAAACCAATAATTTTAGACATATTCTCTAATTCTCTGAATCAATCAGTTTCGGGGAGTAAATTAACAAAATTAGCCTATTTTCGTCTTTCCGTCTCTAATCTAATTCCAGAGTCTTGTACTTCTCTTACAAAACACAAGTAATGCAAATGAACTGAATCAAGATTTGAACGAAATTTTTGAATTCATAGAATATTTTCCATCTTGTACTGTAATTCCCTTGTTTTCCCAAAAAAGTTAGTAAGAAGTATTGATAATGAAGGATTCTAAATTATTTTGCAAAATTAGACCAGGAATTTTAGAGATCTTTCCGTATTTCCCTGAAAAATAAGTTTCCGGGTGTAAATTATTACAAATAGCCCATTTTCGGATCTCCTTCTCCAATCTAAGTTTGGAATCTTGTACTTCTCATATAAAATCCAAGAAATGCTGGTAAGTTGAGTTTAAATTAGAGCCAAACATCTAAATTCAAAGGATATTTCGAATTTCCATATTTTCCTAGAGATATTATAACGAATGAATCGAAAATGGAGGATTTTTAGAATACTACTCTAAATAAAATTAATATGCTTGGAGTAATTTTCGTATTTGCCTTAAAAATGGAATACAAGGAGATTACGGCACAAAATACGAAGGAATCATTGAATTTAGACTTTTCGTTCTAATTTGAGCTCAATTTAGACTAAATGGGTCGTTTTTATTAACTTACGCTTCAAAACTCATTTTTTAGGGAAATATGAATAGATCTCGAAGATTAGTAGTATTATTTCGCATGAACTCTTGCATTTTTGATACTTCTTTATACGTTGTCTTGGAAAACTCAATATACTTACATTTCTTGGTTTTTGTAGTAGAATTACAAGATTGTGAACTGAGATCAGAGATAGAGAGTCAAAATGGACCATTTGGGTTAATTTACATCCCGAAATTTATTTTTCAAGGAAATACAAAAGGAACTATAAGATTATTATTATTTTTTTCTATAATATTTAATTAATCCTGCATTTTCAAGAAACGCAAGTATATTTAGTTTTCCAATACAACGTATTAAAGAAGTATGAAAAATGTAAGATTTCATGCAAAAAAATTCTATTTATCTTAGAGATCTATTTATATTTCCCTAAAAAATGGCTTTTGGAGCGTAAGATAAAAAGAACGACCCATTTAGTCAATAGTTTAGGGTAAATTAAGCTCAAATTGGAACAAAAAGTCTAAATTCTATGATTTCATCGTATATTGTATCGTAATCTCCTTGTAATCCATTTTTAAGGGAAATACGAAAATATCTCCAAGAATATTTGATTTATTAAGAGTAGTATTCTAAAAAATCCCCATTTTCGATTCTTTCGTTATAACATCACTAGGAAAATATGGAAATACGAAATAATCATTGAATTTAGCCGTTTGGCTCAAATTTAAACTTAACTTACTAGCATTTCTTGGATTTTATATGAGAAGTACAAGATTCCAAACTTAGATTGGGGAATGAAATTCGAAAATTGGCTAATTGTGATAATTTACATCCGGAAACTAATTTTTCAGGAAAATACGGAAAGATCTCTGTAATTACAGGTCTAATTTTGTAAAATAATTTACGAAATAATAATTGAATTTAGATGTTTGGCTCTAATTTAAACTCCACTTACTAGCAATTCTTGGATTTTTATGAGAAGTAAAAGATTGCAAACTTAGATTGGAGAATTAAAGCCGAAAATGGGCCATGTGTGATAATTTACATCCGGAAACTTATTTTTCAGGGAAATACTAAAAGATCTCTAAAACCACTGGAAATATCGATTGTGCAAGATTCTTAAATTTCTTATAAAACTAAACCAATAATCTCCGAGATAATATCGTATTTTCGTGAAAAATAAATTTTGGGAAGTTGATTTACATAAATGGTCCATTTTTGATTTTCTGCCTATAATCTAAGTTCAGAATCTTGCACTTCTACTTCAAAATCCAAGAAATGTATGGAAAATAAGTTCAAATTAGAATCAAATACGTGAATTCAATGATTATTTCCAATTCTGAGCTGTAATTGCCTTTGTTTTCCTAGAAAGATTATTACAGAAGTATCGAAAATGCAGAATTCTCAAATATTTTAGAAAATTAAAATAATTATCTTAAAGATCTTTCCGTATTTCCCTGAAAAATATGTCTCGGAATGGTAGTTACCACAAATGGCACTTTTTGACTTTCTGTCTATAATCTAAGTTCAGGATTTAGTACTTCTACTATGAAAACCAAGAATGGAGCTTAATTCTTTCGAAATAATCATAAATCACCTAAATTCGATGATTTTCTCGTATTTCCTTATTTTAATGGAGAAGTTGTTATAACTTTTGTTACAAAAGAATCGAAAATGCAGGTTTTTTAATATGTTACCCTAAATAAAACTTGTTATCTCTGAAATATATTCGTATTTCCCTTAAAAATGGATAAAAATGAGATTACAGCACAGAATATGAAGAAATCATTGAATATAGACATTTTGTTCTAATTTGGATACAATTTACTTTAGATTAGAGATTGAAAGTCCAAAATAGGTCGTTTTTACTAACTTACGTTCTAAAACCCATTTCTCATTGAAATATGAATAGATCTCTAATATTGAGAGCATGATTTTGTATATTATTCAAAAGCCTTGCAGTTTTGATACTTCTTTATAAGTTCTCTTGGAAAATAAGGAAATTACAACTCTAAATACGGAAAAAATCATTGAATTTAAAGTTTTTGTTCTTATTTCGACTAAATTAGGTCGCATTTCTTGGTCTTTGTATTAGAACTTCAAGATTCTGAACTTAGATTGTAGACTGAATGACAAAAATGGGCCATTTGTATTAATTTACTTTCCGAAACCTATTTCGCAGAGGAATACGAGAAGATTTCTAAGATTATCTGTTTTATTTGGTATAATATTAAAAAAATCCTGCCTTTTCGATATTTCGATAATAACTTTTTCTTCCTTTTCGATATTTCTATAATAACTTTTCTAGGAGAACAAAAGAATTACAGCACAAAATACGAAATAATCACTAAATTTAGCAGTTTTGTGCTAATTTGGACTAAATTTACTTGCATTTCTTGGTTTTTGTGGAAGAAGAACAGGGTTCTGAACTTTAGACTAAAGTCGGAAAGTCCAAAATGGGCCGTTTGTGTCAATATCAATCCCGAAATTAACTATTCAAGGAAATACGAAACGATCTCTAAGATTATTGGTATTATTTTGTATATTATTTAAATATTCTACATTTTCGATACTCCTATACCAGCTTTTCTAGAAAAACAAGATGATTAAATCACAAAATACGAAATAATCAGTGAAGTCATACATTTTGTTCTAATTTGGAATCAATGTACATGGATTTCTTGGATTTTGTAGGAGAACTACAAGACGTTATACATAGATTAGAGACTGAAAGTCAATAATGGGGCCATTTTTATTGTTTTTAAAAAAATGTAACATGTTAATATCAGTTAGAATTCTAATTTAACTTTTGTGAATCGTAACATTGCATCCTTCCTTAAACCGGGAGATGTAAAGTATTGTGCGAGATCTAATTTCCTATGTTTAGCGACACATTTCGAAAATCTTCAAAGAAATCTGTTAATATGAGAACATCAGGAAGTAAATAAATTTTTGTATAATCCATTAAAATTTGACATATTAAGATTGCTGCGTTTTCGACACTTCTATTCTAACTTTCTTTGAAAGACAATATATTTATATCACAAAATCCGAATTAATCAATGAAATCACACATTTTGTCCTTATTTGAAATCAAATTACAGGATATCTTGCTTTTTGTAGTAAAAGTACAAGATTTTTAATAGAGATTAGAGATTGAAAGACAAAATTGGGCCGTTTTTGTTAATTTACTTTTCAAAAACCATTTTTTGGGGAAATACGAAAAGATCTCGAATATGATTTGTATTATTTTATGTAATATTTAAAAATTTTGTATTTTTAATACTCCTGTTTTAACTTCACTAGGAAAACAACGACATTACAACAAAAAAATAAGAAATAATCATTGAATTTAAAATTTGTATTCTTATTTCATCTTAAGTAGGCGACATTTCTTGGTTTCTGTATTAGAATAAAAAGATTCTTAACTTTGATTATGGACACAAAGGTAAAAATGGACCGTTTGTAATTATATACTTCAAGAAATGCATTATTTTGGGAGATTTTGGAAATCTCCAAAAATCCTAGTAGTCACTTGGCCACCTTGCGTGGGAAAAAAATTTCGACGTTCGGGATATAATAGAAAATTAAAACTTTCAATGGTTTTCATCGTTGTGATAAAGAAATTTATTAGAAATTATAAAAATTAAACCCACAAACTAGAAGTACAATAAATTAAATAAATTAAACAAATTAAATAAATTAAATAAATTAAATAAATTAAATAAATTAAATAAATTAAATAAATTAAATAAATTAAATAAATTAAATAAATTAAATAAATTAAATAAATTAAATAAATTAAATAAATTAAATAAATTAAATAAATTAAATAAATTAAATAAATTAAATAAATTAAATAAATTAAATAAATTAAATAAATTAAATAAATTAAATAAATTAAATAAATTAAATAAATTAAATAAATTAAATAAATTAAATAAATTAAATAAATTAAATAAATTAAATAAATTAAATAAATTAAATAAATTAAATAAATTAAATAAATTAAATAAATTAAATAAATTAAATAAATTAAATAAATTAAATAAATTAAATAAATTAAATAAATTAAATAAATTAAATAAATTAAATAAATTAAATAAATTAAATAAATTAAATAAATTAAATAAATTAAATAAATTAAATAAATTAAATAAATTAAATAAATTAAATAAATTAAATAAATTAAATAAATTAAATAAATTAAATAAATTAAATAAAATAAATAAATTAAATAAATTAAATAAATTAAATAAATTAAATAAATTAAATAAATTAAATAAAATAAATAAATTAAATAAAATAAATAAATTAAATAAATTAAATAAATTAAATAAATTAAATAAATTAAATAAATTAAATAAATTAAATAAATTAAATAAATTAAATAAATTAAATAAATTAAATAAATTAAATAAATTAAATAAATTAAATAAATTAAATAAATTAAATAAATTAAATAAATTAAATAAATTAAATAAATTAAATAAATTAAATAAATTAAATAAATTAAATAAATTAAATAAATTAAATAAATTAAATAAATTAAATAAATTAAATAAATTAAATAAATTAAATAAATTAAATAAATTAAATAAATTAAATAAATTAAATAAATTAAATAAATTAAATAAATTAAATAAATTAAATAAATTAAATAAATTAAATAAATTAAATAAATTAAATAAATTAAATAAATTAAATAAATTAAATAAATTAAATAAATTAAATAAATTAAATAAATTAAATAAATTAAATAAATTAAATAAATTAAATAAATTAAATAAATTAAATAAATTAAATAAATTAAATAAATTAAATAAATTAAATAAATTAAATAAATTAAATAAATTAAATAAATTAAATAAATTAAATAAATTAAATAAATTAAATAAATTAAATAAATTAAATAAATTAAATAAATTAAATAAATTAAATAAATTAAATAAATTAAATAAATTAAATAAATTAAATAAATTAAATAAATTAAATAAATTAAATAAATTAAATAAATTAAATAAATTAAATAAATTAAATAAATTAAATAAATTAAATAAATTAAATAAATTAAATAAATTAAATAAATTAAATAAATTAAATAAATTAAATAAATTAAATAAATTAAATAAATTAAATAAATTAAATAAATTAAATAAATTAAATAAATTAAATAAATTAAATAAATTAAATAAATTAAATAAATTAAATAAATTAAATAAATTAAATAAATTAAATAAATTAAATAAATTAAATAAATTAAATAAATTAAATAAATTAAATAAATTAACTAAATTAAGTAAATTAACTAAATTAAGTAAATTAACTAAATTAAGTAAATTAAGTAAATTAAAGAAATTAAGTAAATTAAAGAAATTAAGTAAATTAAAGAAATTAAGTAAATTAAAGAAATTAAGTAAATTAAAGAAATTAAGTAAATTAAAGAAATTAAGTAAATTAAAGAAATTAAGTAAATTAAAGAAATTAAGTAAATTAAAGAAATTAAGTAAATTAAAGAAATTAAGTAAATTAAATAAATTAAAAAAATTAAATAAATTAAAAAAATTAAATAAATTAAAAAAATTAAATAAATTAAAAAAATTAAATAAATTAAAAAAATTAAATAAGGTAAAAAAATTAAATAAATTAAAAAAATTAAATAAATTAAAAAAATTAAATAAATTAAAAAAATTAAATAAATTAAAAAAATTAAATAAATTAAAAAAATTAAATAAATTGAAAAAATTAAATAAATTGAAAAATTAAATAAATTGAAAAAATTAAATAAATTAAATAAATTAAATAAATTAAATAAATTAAATAAATTAAATAAATTAAATAAATTAAATAAATTAAATAAATTAAATAAATTAAATAAATTAAATAAATTAAATAAATTAAATAAATTAAATAAATTAAATAAATTAAATAAATTAAATAAATTAAATAAATTAAATAAATTAAATAAATTAAATAAATTAAATAAATTAAATAAATTAAATAAATTAAATAAATTAAATAAATTAAATAAATTAAATAAATTAAATAAATTAAATAAATTAAATAAATTAAATAAATTAACTAAATTAACTAAATTAACTAAATTAACTAAATTAACTAAATTAACTAAATTAACTAAATTAACTAAATTAACTAAATTAAGTAAATTAACTAAATTAAGTAAATTAAGTAAATTAAGTAAATTAAGTAAATTAAGTAAATTAAGTAAATTAAGTAAATTAAGTAAATTAAGTAAATTAAGTAAATTAAGTAAATTAAGTAAATTAAGTAAATTAAGTAAATTAAGTAAATTAAGTAAATTAAGTAAATTAAGTAAATTAAGTAAATTAAGTAAATTAAGTAAATTAAGTAAATTAAGTAAATTAAGTAAATTAAGTAAATTAAGTAAATTAAGTAAATTAAGTAAATTAAGTAAATTAAGTAAATTAAGTAAATTAAGTAAATTAAGTAAATTAAGTAAATTAAGTAAATTAAGTAAATTAAGTAAATTAAGTAAATTAAGTAAATTAAGTAAATTAAGTAAATTAAGTAAATTAAGTAAATTAAGTAAATTAAGTAAATTAAGTAAATTAAATAAATCAAATAAATTAAATAAATTAAATAAATTAAATAAATTAAATAAATTAAATAAATTAAATAAATTAAATAAATTAAATGAATTAAATAAATTAAATAAATTAAATAAATTAAAAACATTAAATAAATTTATTTAATTTAATTTATTTAATTTATTTAATTTATTTAATTTATTTAATTTATTTAATTTATTTAATTTATTTAATTTATTTAATTTATTTAATTTATTTAATTTATTTAATTTATTTAATTTATTTAATTTATTTAATTTATTTAATTTATTTAATTTATTTAATTTATTTAATTTATTTAATTTATTTAATTTATTTAATTCATTTAATTCATTTAATTTATTTAATTCATTTAATTCATTTAATTCATTTAATTCATTTAATTGATTTAATTGATTTAATTGATTTAATTGATTTAATTGATTTAATTGATTTAATTGATTTAATTGATTTAATTGATTTAATTGATTTAATTGATTTAATTTATTTAATTTATTTAATTTATTTAATTTATTTAATTTATTTAATTTATTTAATTTATTTAATTTATTTAATTTATTTAATTTATTTAATTTATTTAATTTATTTAATTTATTTAATTTATTTAATTTATTTAATTTATTTAATTTATTTAATTTATTTAATTTATTTAATTTATTTAATTTATTTAATTTATTTAATTTATTTAATTTATTTAATTTATTTAATTTATTTAATTTATTTAATTTATTTAATTTATTTAATTTATTTAATTTATTTAATTTATTTAATTTATTTAATTTATTTAATTTATTTAATTTATTTAATTTATTTAATTTATTTAATTTATTTAATTTATTTAATTTATTTAATTTATTTAATTTATTTAATTTATTTAATTTATTTAATTTATTTAATTTATTTAATTTATTTAATTTATTTAATTTATTTAATTTATTTAATTTATTTAATTTATTTAATTTATTTAATTTATTTAATTTATTTAATTTATTTAATTTATTTAATTTATTTAATTTATTTAATTTATTTAATTTATTTAATTTATTTAATTTATTTAATTTATTTAATTTATTTAATTTATTTAATTTATTTAATTTATTTAATTTATTTAATTTATTTAATTTATTTAATTTATTTAATTTATTTAATTTATTTAATTTATTTAATTTATTTAATTTATTTAATTTATTTAATTTATTTAATTTATTTAATTTATTTAATTTATTTAATTTATTTAATTTATTTAATTTATTTAATTTATTTAATTTATTTAATTTATTTAATTTATTTAATTTATTTAATTTATTTAATTTATTTAATTTATTTAATTTATTTAATTTATTTAATTTATTTAATTTATTTAATTTATTTAATTTATTTAATTTATTTAATTTATTTAATTTATTTAATTTATTTAATTTATTTAATTTATTTAATTTATTTAATTTATTTAATTTATTTAATTTATTTAATTTATTTAATTTATTTAATTTATTTAATTTATTTAATTTATTTAATTTATTTAATTTATTTAATTTATTTAATTTATTTAATTTATTTAATTTATTTAATTTATTTAATTTATTTAATTTATTTAATTTATTTAATTTATTTAATTTATTTAATTTATTTAATTTATTTAATTTATTTAATTTATTTAATTTATTTAATTTATTTAATTTATTTAATTTATTTAATTTATTTAATTTATTTAATTTATTTAATTTATTTAATTTATTTAATTTATTTAATTTATTTAATTTATTTAATTTATTTAATTTATTTAATTTATTTAATTTATTTAATTTATTTAATTTATTTAATTTATTTAATTTATTTAATTTATTTAATTTATTTAATTTATTTAATTTATTTAATTTATTTAATTTATTTAATTTATTTAATTTATTTAATTTATTTAATTTATTTAATTTATTTAATTTATTTAATTTATTTAATTTATTTAATTTATTTAATTTATTTAATTTATTTAATTTATTTAATTTATTTAATTTATTTAATTTATTTAATTTATTTAATTTATTTAATTTATTTAATTTATTTAATTTATTTAATTTATTTAATTTATTTAATTTATTTAATTTATTTAATTTATTTAATTTATTTAATTTATTTAATTTATTTAATTTATTTAATTTATTTAATTTATTTAATTTATTTAATTTATTTAATTTATTTAATTTATTAATTTATTTAATTTATTTAATTTATTTAATTTATTTAATTTATTTAATTTATTTAATTTATTTAATTTATTTAATTTATTTAATTTATTTAATTTATTTAATTTATTTAATTTATTTAATTTATTTAATTTATTTAATTTATTTAATTATTTAATTTATTTAATTTATTTAATTTATTTAATTTATTTAATTTATTTAATTTATTTAATTTATTAATTTATTTAATTTATTTAATTTATTTAATTTATTTAATTTATTTAATTTATTTAATTTATTTAATTTATTTAATTTATTTAATTTATTTAATTATTTAATTTATTTAATTTATTTAATTTATTTAATTTATTTAATTTATTTAATTTATTTAATTTATTTAATTTATTTAATTTATTTAATTTATTTAATTATTTAATTTATTTAATTTATTTAATTTATTTAATTTATTTAATTTATTTAATTTATTTAATTTATTAATTATTAATTTATTTAATTTATTTAATTGATTTAATTTATTTAATTTATTTAATTTATTTAATTGATTTAATTTATTTAATTGATTTAATTTATTTAATTGATTTAATTTATTTAATTGATTTAATTTATTTAATTGATTTAATTTATTTAATTGATTTAATTTATTTAATTGGTTTAATTTATTTAATTGATTTAATTTATTTAATTGATTTAATTTATTTAATTGATTTAATTTATTTAATTGATTTAATTTATTTAATTGATTTAATTTATTTAATTGATTTAATTTATTTAATTGATTTAATTTATTTAATTGATTTAATTTATTTAATTGATTTAATTTATTTAATTGATTTAATTTATTTAATTGATTTAATTTATTTAATTGATTTAATTTATTTAATTGATTTAATTTATTTAATTTATTTAATTTATTTAATTTATTTAATTCATTTAATTTATTTAATTGATTTAATTTATTTAATTTATTTAATTTATTTAATTCATTTAATTTATTTAATTCATTTAATTTATTTAATTCATTTAATTTATTTAATTCATTTAATTTATTTAATTCATTTAATTTATTTAATTCATTTAATTTATTTATTCATTTAATTTATTTAATTCATTTAATTTATTTAATTCATTTAATTTATTTAATTCATTTAATTTATTTAATTCATTTAATTTATTTAATTCATTTAATTTATTTAATTCATTTAATTTATTAATTCATTTAATTTATTTAATTCATTTAATTTATTTAATTCATTTAATTTATTTAATTCATTTAATTTATTTAATTCATTTAATTTATTTAATTCATTTAATTTATTTAATTCATTTAATTTATTTAATTCATTTAATTTATTTAATTCATTTAATTTATTTAATTCATTTAATTTATTTAATTCATTTAATTTATTTAATTCATTTAATTTATTTAATTCATTTAATTTATTTAATTCATTTAATTTATTTAATTCATTTAATTTATTTAATTCATTTAATTTATTTAATTCATTTAATTTATTTAATTCATTTAATTTATTTAATTCATTTAATTTATTAATTCATTTAATTTATTTAATTCATTAATTTATTTAATTCATTTAATTTATTTAATTCATTTAATTTATTTAATTCATTTAATTTATTTAATTCATTTAATTTATTTAATTCATTTAATTTATTAATTCATTTAATTTATTTAATTCATTTAATTTATTTAATTCATTTAATTTATTTAATTCATTTAATTTATTTAATTCATTTAATTTATTTAATTCATTTAATTTATTTAATTCATTTAATTATTTAATTCATTTAATTTATTTAATTCATTTAATTTATTTAATTCATTTAATTTATTTAATTCATTTAATTTATTTAATTCATTTAATTTATTTAATTCATTTAATTTATTTAATTCATTTAATTTATTTAATTCATTTAATTTATTTAATTCATTTAATTTATTTAATTCATTTAATTTATTTAATTCATTTAATTTATTTAATTCATTTAATTTATTTAATTCATTTAATTTATTTAATTCATTTAATTTATTTAATTCATTTAATTTATTTATTCATTTAATTTATTTAATTCATTTAATTTATTTAATTCATTTAATTTATTTAATTCATTTAATTTATTTAATTCATTTAATTTATTTAATTCATTAATTTATTTAATTCATTTAATTTATTTAATTCATTTAATTTATTTAATTCATTTAATTTATTTAATTCATTTAATTTATTTAATTTATTTAATTTATTTAATTTATTTAATTTATTTAATTTATTTAATTTATTTAATTTATTTAATTTATTTAATTTATTTAATTCATTTAATTTATTTAATTCATTTAATTTATTTAATTCATTTAATTTATTTAATTCATTTAATTTATTTAATCATTTAATTTATTTATTCATTTAATTTATTTAATTCATTTAATTTATTTAATTCATTTAATTTATTTAATTCATTTAATTATTTAATTCATTTAATTTATTTAATTCATTTAATTTATTTAATTCATTTAATTTATTTAATTCATTTAATTTATTTAATTCATTTAATTTATTTAATTCATTTAATTTATTTAATTCATTTAATTATTTAATTCATTTAATTTATTTAATTCATTTATTTATTTAATTCATTTAATTTATTTAATTCATTTAATTTATTAATTCATTTAATTTATTTAATTCATTTAATTTATTTAATTCATTTAATTTATTTAATTCATTTAATTTATTTAATTCATTTAATTTATTTAATTCATTTAATTTATTTAATTCATTTAATTTATTTAATTCATTTAATTTATTTAATTCATTTAATTTATTTAATTCATTTAATTTATTTAATTCATTTAATTTATTTAATTCATTTAATTTATTTAATTCATTTAATTTATTTAATTCATTTAATTTATTTAATTCATTTAATTTATTTAATTCATTTAATTTATTTAATTCATTTAATTTATTTAATTCATTTAATTTATTTAATTCATTTAATTTATTTAATTCATTTAATTTATTTAATTCATTTAATTTATTTAATTCATTTAATTTATTTAATTCATTTAATTTATTTAATTCATTTAATTTATTTAATTCATTTAATTTATTTAATTCATTTAATTTATTAATTCATTTAATTTATTTAATTCATTTAATTTATTTAATTCATTTAATTTATTTAATTCATTTAATTTATTTAATTCATTTAATTTATTTAATTCATTTAATTTATTTAATTCATTTAATTTATTTAATTCATTTAATTTATTTAATTCATTTAATTTATTTAATTCATTTAATTTATTTAATTCATTTAATTTATTTAATTCATTTAATTTATTTAATTTATTTTTAATCTTAATTTATTTAATTATTTAATTTATTTAATTTATTTATTTAATTTATTTATTTTAAAATGTTGGAAGAATTACCGTGTTTCTTGGCGCGCCGGTCGGAACCTACCTAGAGGACCCTCCATATCAATTCCTTGAATATTGAAAATTACCCGCCTCATT